>KZ678485.1:0-97568 GCA_003019895.1 Coniella lustricola | reverse complement strand
CAAAAAAAAGCCCCCATTGAGGCTCAATGTCCAGAAATCAACTTACCAAACACATGGTCTCCACGTCGTTGATCAATACTTCAATAATGACGATTGCCAACATCGGCTCACTATCCAGGGCAGGTCCCTTCAACGGGTTGTAGAGTATATTTGGCGCAATGACAGTAGCGAGGTTCTTGCTGTCCATCTTCGATCCCGACTCATCGTCAACTTGGTGGAAGTTGCTGGCCCATTTGAGGAAGCCAAGGAGAATCTCTAGGCAGTCTCTGTGGCATTTGGGAAGCAAGCAACAGACAAGGTGAATGAACTGCCGTCTCTTGTCCTCATCTTGCATCTTTGCTGCAGTCAACCACAAACGGTAGAGCTTGTTCGTCATCAGAGGATCCGGCAGTTCGCGGAGGTATTTCTTGAGCAATGCAGCCACTTGAATGACAGACTGGGAGCTCAAGTTGATGTTCTCGCAGCCTTCGCGGTCAATCTTCTCCACTGTTTCGCTGAGCTTCTTGATGTTGCCATTCTTGCGGAAGACGCCTTCGACAGACAAGTCCATCTTCTTCATGGTCGCAACCAGGTCATCGACAATGGCAGGAATTCGAAGAGTGCCGGGGCCGATACCATCCGTAGAGTCGGCGCCGTCACGTTCAATGACAATTTCGAGTGGAACGCCAAAGATACCCTTCTTCTTGATGCCTTTGCGGTTGTCGTTTTTGAAAGCCTTTCCAAACTTGTTCCAGAAAGTGGCAGGTTTCTTGGACTCGATGAGATTGATGAGCTCATCAATAGTGAACTCGTCCTGTACCATTGGGTGCATCGTAAGCACCGCAAGGTGGCGAACGATAAAGTACTCGACTGGCGACAACTCGGAAAAGTACTTGACTGCACTTCGTTGCGGTGAAGCATCGCCATAGTTGCGCTCGCCAGCACGTCCTGCAGATCGCGACCGGTTGGCGTTCGCCATGAATGGCTCTGTCGCTGGAGACCTAAACAGCTCTTGGCGCGCAGGTTTGTATGAAGGGCGTTGCTCTCGTGCTTGCTCTGCAGCAACGATGCGAGGTATGTCATCGAGGGTCAATGCATCCTGGTGACCAAACATGAGATCTGAGCCGCCTTCCTCACCAGGCGCCTGATCTTCCTCAATGCGTTGGCTCTGCATGTTACCCAGACCGCCTTCGGCCACATCGTCCATCAATCTAGAAGCCCGCGCTTTTCTAAAGCTGGCCGATAAGTGCTTATCAAGACGTGTGCTTCTCAAGCGTCGGACATCGTTGAGCGTGTTCTCGTAGGACGACTCTCGGTGGTGGTCTCTGTTGTCTGCAAATGACTTGGACCGCATATCCGCGTAAACGCGAGAACCGTCTCCCAAAGCATGACCGTTGGCTAAGTCGGATGCGGTACCCGTTCCGTCGTCCACAGTACCCAAGGCGCCCGTACTCTTGAGGATATCCAAAAGTCTAGCAAGCGCGACTTGCAACAGGAAAACATATTGCTGCAGCTTGGTAACGTGCTCAAAAGCAGGCGAGGACTCGGAATTGAACGTCTCGCAGCTGCTGCAGACGATGGACTTGGTGCTGTCCTGGGACTTGAGCCGAGCTTCTGGCAAGCTCTTGCCAAGCTCTTTGCCACACCTGGTGCAAGTCATACAGACAAGATGCCATCTCTCATCGCCGTTCCTGGCGCACTCATCCTCGACTGGCTTGCGACAGCTGACGCACTGGTCCGACTCGTTGGCCGCAAGCCGCGACGTTGTCGTAGTCAGCTGTAGCGAGCCATCTTCGATTCTCAGGGAGTCGAGATTGCCGAGGTCGTCAAGGAATGCGTAGAGACCTTCCGAGTGAACCTGCTCCTTTTCTATACGCAGAGCGCCTTGGAGACAGATGCGTATGAGGAGTTTGAGATAGTGAGCAAGTCCTGTCACCAGTGAAAGTAGCTCTTGGGTGACTCCCAACTTGTGGGCGTTCTTGTCTTGGGTTTTGGACAAGAGGGAAAAGAATTGGACAATCTTCTTGCAAAGTAGTTTGGCTTCGCGCGAGTATGAAAGAGCTACAAGGAAAGTGTCAGTGAGAAGCAAACAACGGAATCTCTTGAGGGGCGCGGTCACGTACGCTTGATGTCGATCTTGTGCATCGCATCATCTAGTCGGTCTGCTGACCTAAAGAGCACGTCAACGTGCCATATGAATCTCTTGGCCACAATCACACCATCCACGTAGGCACCGTTGCTGACGTGCAAGAGCATGTCCGATATGCAGGCAGCAGATGATTCCTCAAAGGTCGACAGAACGCTCCATATGCGGTAGACCTTTTCTTCCATCTTCTCTTCCTGTTGCTTGACCAGTTCTCTGGTCTTTTCGTCATCTGTCGGGGAAGGTTGGTTCTCGGCATCGTGAGGGGAGGCAAGCCGCACGTTCCAGAACTTGTGGATCATGTAACACTCCGGATGCCAATGTTGGTTCTGACCGTTGCGAAAGATCTCGACAAACTGCTTAAGAATTGCCGTCTGACATCCGTTACATTTCTGAGCAAATTGGGTCGAGTAGTGGTAATGACAGTAGACCTGGCTATCGTGCTCATAATAACTGTCTTGCGCACCAAAAATGGTTGGGCACAATGAGCAGGTGAAGTGGTCGACATGGTATTTGCGTTCAAGTGCAGTAATGTAGGAGCCTCGAAGTGCGCCGCCGCATTGGTAGCAGAGGAGGCCAAGTCGTCGGAAATAATCCGTTTCGCAGAGCGGGTATTGGCCTTGACCGTCTTCGTCCTCGGCCGGGAAGAACTTGGATGCCACGATTTGGCCACAGTCCTGTATTCGAAGGAACAATGCGTTAGTCCATGTATTTATTCTGGCTCATGCCGCGACTCGTAGTGCAATACTCGACTTACCCTGCATTTGAAACAATCCAAATGGAACGTTCCGTCAAGGGCGCGCACGAATTGTCCTGTCAAGGGCTCGCCGCACTTTTTGCATGTCCGCTGTCCGCTCGGCGCCCGTCCATTGCGGCCTCGGGACCGGTTTCTTTCTTGACTCTGGTTTCTCGCCGCGTCTGGCTCCCAGATCTTGTCGCCTGTTCCCTTGGAAGGGGACATGGATGGTCGCCTGCCGTCACGGGAGCCTGGTGTCGAGCGTGGCGGGCGGTAAGGGGAGTAGTTTCTGGCATCGTCGGCGGTATAGCTTCGCTCTGGTGTTCGCCGTCTGGGACTGCGCTCCGGAGGCCCAGGAGGTCCTGCGGGCCCTGGGGGCCCAGCATCATAGTCAGGCCCCAGCATGATGGACCGCTCTGTGTAGCTCTATCCGTCTCTTCTCGTGACTCCAGTTTGGAAGCGGGCGGCGATCGAGACGGCGGTGCAGCGAGGAGGGTCGGGGAAGGGGGTCGTCGTTGCCGTCGTGGACGAGGCAAAGTATCGGGCGATCAGCTTTGATAACCAGTCCGTGCCGGTCAACAGCGTCCGTGTCTCTGGCATGAACTGCCGATCTCAAGTAGCCAGCCGCTGTCGCCAACAACCGTGATGGCCCGGTCTCGTGTATGTGTGTAAACTGAGTCCGGCGTCGGAAGACGGGCGGTGTCTCGCGGCGTGGGTCAGCTCTTTTGGATTTGGGACTCGTTCGATTGACAAGTAGACGAGTCGTAGGGCGGCAGCTCGCATCCCTGAGTGGCTGGCTGGCCTGCGTTCAAGGGGCCCTTTTCAACAAGGGCAGCTGAGTGGGCAGGGTTTGGCGCCGGGTGGCCGTCGGGTCGTTTGGGGCGGGATGGACGAAGGCAAAGGCGACGCGAAGGGTGACCAGGGGTGGTGGGCTCGCGGACAGAGGAACGAGTGTGGGAAACAGTGAGATCTGTGGTCGAGAGGGTGTTTTGGTATGGAGACCACGAGGCGTGCTCGCGATTGGCACTGGGGCAGGAAGTCAACGGGTCGAGTAAGAGTAGAAGCGATCGACGAGTCCCCGCCTCTGGTAGCGAAGGGCAATTTCCAGAGGGGGAGGGCAGGATGGGCGGCGTGCCGTGGGCGCGAATAGGAGGGAGACTGGAGGGAATCGACTTGCAAATTCAACACTGTCAGACAAAGGCTCGGCCAGAGAGCGCCAGAGCGAGTGTCAGTGCTAGTGCCAGCGTGATGGAGCGGTGCGTGCGAGCGAGGCAATCTGTACTCGGTGAGAGAGGCCAGTCGGATGGAGAGCCAGAGACGGCGACCGCTGAAGCAGGTCAAGGTGGTGAGGTGGAGAGTATGGAGCCCCCTGGCGAGGACAGGACGCCCAATTGCACGTCGAGGATGGCGAGAATTGGGGGCTCTCTCGGCCGTCATCTAGTTGTCCAGGCGCCCAGTTGCTCAGTTGCTCAGTTGCTTCAGTTGCCCAGGGCTTAGCGTAAAGTTGGCAGCCAGGCACGGCGTGTCGCATTGCACAGCGGGTGTCCACAATCCTTCTGTTACGCTT
This sequence comes from Coniella lustricola, assembly GCA_003019895.1. NCBI lineage: Eukaryota > Fungi > Ascomycota > Sordariomycetes > Diaporthales > Schizoparmaceae > Coniella > Coniella lustricola. The sequence goes on along the minus strand of KZ678485.1, from coordinate 93,143 downwards.
TGCGGAGTACCTGCTACAAGGACAGTGCAGCTGCAGCCAGCCATTGCCGCTGGAACCCCAAAGCTCTAGGGTGCCTTTAGCAATCTCGGAAAGGCTTACAGGGGACCTCTCACGCCCCTATGGCCCCCAAGCCCAATACACACCTCACAGGGGACTGGGTGGCCCATGCTCAGGGAAGTCAGCCCCTGTGTTTACATGTTTTGTTCCTGAATGCCAATTCTCTCGGTGCTTTCTACAATCTATAGGACCCCTTCTGCAGATTGTATTGTGCAGCAATTAATAAGCGCTACATAACCTTGGGGATTCAGCCAGGGTCAAATGGGACGGTACACAGACTTGCTTCCATCTCACGGTACTTACAGTATGGATACCTGGGCTCCCAAGGCTACACAATTCCTATTGTCAATGGCCTTCCCTTTTTGTGTTTTTATGCTTAAAAACAGAGGTTCCCATTCTACAGCGCCACACTTTAGCATTGGTCATTCATTCCTCAGAGGCTAACAAGCAGTTTTGGGGAAATGCTGCTACTCAATCTTGCTGCTGCAACTGCAAAAAATCAAGCACCAACCAAGTCACTTTCATTCCTTGAGTGACATCCACAACTCGTAGACAGAGAATCAAAGGCCTGATTACAGCAATTGCTGCATATTGACGCCGCCCCTCCTGTTCCCTTCAGGGGCTGGCCTCCCCGAGAAAACCGCCCTCTCCACCATCAATCTCTCAACTCCGCGGTTGCTGCTATTATTACTGCTGGAGCCCGAGTAGTATCACATCAATTTCATGGCCTCTTTTTCCTTTTTAATTGCCGTGTACCAATTGCTTGATCCTCCGCTCAATGACCTCGCGCCCCTCCAACGTCTTCCAGATCTGGTGTGGCGCTCCGCGGACCACGTCCCAATCGTGCAGATTGTCTGTTAATTGGGTGAGATCTTTCTGCTTGCGCTCCCACTCGCCGTCCTCCTTGATCTGAACCTCGGAGCTGATGACGGACAAGGGAACGTCGCGAAGCTGGATGGCCCGGCTCGACGTTACATCACGTCGTGTAAGTGAATCAGCCACAAGACTCTCCTGCAACTTGGCGAATATCTGCTTCCCACTCTGGTAGGAAACGATGCCCCAGATGCGGTCTTGGCTGTTGCGACCACGGAAAAGCGCGGCTGGCAGCCGATCGAAACCGAGCGGGGAGATAATGCCGCGCAGCCAGAGCATAAACCCACGACCTGGATCGCCAACGCGTGAGAGCAGGTCCTCATGGAGACCGTCAATGAGCACTAAGCCTTTGATGGCCTCGCCGTGGCGGGAGCTAAAGACGCGCGAATAAATGGAGCCAATGCCAGCACTTGCGAGCACCCAGGGGCCTTCTTCACCGGCTCGTGCCAGTGCTTCGCTAAGGGCCTCGGTGGCCTGGCTCGCAGAGAATGGTGAAGGTGCTGTGTCACTCTGTTGGATTGTCAGTTGGTGCTTTAACTTGTGTTTAAATCAATGCTGCCACAGAATACTTACCCAAGCCATGCCTGGCCGGTCGGCAAAGCAATATCTGCTAAATGAACCATTGGCTAGAGCATTGTCTGCAAAATGCCACAAGCCGTATTCCACTGGATCCTCGCCTCCCTCAAATAAAACTGTCGGCAGCTTTTTCCCAGAAGAGTCGGTGACATTGCCTTGGCAGTGCAAATGGATTTGGTACTTGTCGCCGTCGACCCAATACAGCACGCCAGGAGGTGTTTCTTGGGCATCAACTGCTCGTTGAATCAATGTGCAGGTCACCAGGAAAGTAGCAACTGCCAGAACCACCAAGAAGAATGTCGACAGCAGCACTTCCACCCATTCGAGCAAAGTCCGTCGGGACTCTTCCCGGCCAGTCAGCCGTTGTTCTTCCTCGGCCTTGCCCCATTTGACAGTCCGGTCGGCAATCAAGAGCCAGGCGGAAACGATAAGCGCCCAAACAGCACTGGCAACACCAGTCCAAGCTTCTTGATGCCTGAGCTTGGGAATAGCAAGTATCATGATCATGTCGGCCACAAGGAATACCGACATGATGACGGCGAGGATCCGCGTCGCCTTGGAGGGTGCCGAGAAGAAGAGAAGCAGCACGACGAGCGTCGTCAGCGCCACGCTTGCAAAGCTAAACGCGTAGAAACCAGATCCTCGCGACGAAAGGCCCGGAGGTGTGATGAAGAGCGATATGAGGAGCAGGATCCACCACAGGAACGTGACAAATGTGAAGAAGATGGTAATGTATCTCGTGAAGCGGACCGTAAAGAGGTTGTAGGGCGTCACGGCTGGGTCATCCGGGCTGAGGTAGGCGACATCACTGTCTAGTCGATTTGGCAGCAGTCGAGTGCGCTCATTCGCTTCGGGTCCATCGTTGTTGTATCTGGGCGACGTCGAGCGGCCTGAAGGGCCATCGTCGTCGTCGCTGCTCCTTCCGCCTAGGAAGTGCTTCATGGCTTCGATGGGCTCGGTGCGATCTACTTGGCCGCTGGCTGGACGAAGTAAGCACGCGGGCGACAGCACTGATGGAGGCAGCACTCGGTGATACCAGCTGGTCGTGATCTGAAAGGCACGAAACAAGAAAAGGGGAAGAGGCGAGTCCTTATTGAACTGCAACAGTCTGTCGATAGTGTCACTGTGCCACAATTATCTGACTGCGTGTCACTGTTGTGTTATAACGGATCGTGCCAGAGGAGCCGGCCCGTTCGTTCTGCAAGTTGGGCTCGACAATATCATGACGTATGTGGTTGCGCGCCGGCCGCCTTTGTGCTCGTGGTGGGCAGCACGCCTCTGCCCAGCTTGCCCAGCTTGCCCAGGCCGGCCAGCTTGCCCAATGGATATTGGGCGGGCAGCGCGCTAGCACTAAGCCCACCGGCTAACTGGTTTAGAGTTTTGGGCCAAACAGCATTCTTGGAAAGCACCCACCTGGAGCAATGGCAAACGGGAATGGTGTTTGTAGATGACGATTCTTTTGCTTGGTGGCTTGAAGGGAGGAATCCAAGGGTGGGGCCACGCGCGTGTTAGTGCAGAGAAGTGGATGTTTCCGTAGATAGCCACACCCGCCCTTCTAGCCACCCAACCACCTAGTTGTATAGGACCAATCCTCAACGAGCATACTGTGGGTGTAAACATTAGGGTCTATAGAAGCGCTCAAGCCTATGCAAATGTGGTGCGACACAGAATCTTGATTTCGACAGACTGGATAGTCCAGCAGTGTAGTTGTAAGTCCTTAGTCGTCACTCTGGTCAGACATCTAGACATACCCATGTGCCGCTGGCTCGTGATGTTTCCAAGCTACCTAGGTACTGTGATGAGCATAGATAACGCATCTGCGCCGACTGTCGCTTCCTGAGCAGCGAACTCGCGACTAGGCTCAAGCTGTCATCCAGGTTTCTTACATCCTTCGCTTGGTATTGAAGAGCACTATGACTCAGACGGAGAGTACTTGACAATTCGTGAAGCGCAAAACAGGCGGGATCGAGATAAGCCCTGTGATCCAGTACATGAATAGCTATCGTGGCCGAAAGATGCTTTCAAGTTACAGAGGACATACTTGCAGGCTACAAGCTGATGGCTTGAGTACTATGGTACTATATTGATTCGTAAACTTGATAATAAGTAGACTTTGTAGATAGCTGAGGACTCTGCAATGATTTGGTCAGCGTCTGCAGACGGACAGTACGTAAGTATCGAGTGACTTACACATTTGACTCTTGTTTCTGCCACCAGACTTGAAACCCTCGATATTCCAAGTTTATGAAGGCAGACCGTCTCTGTTAAATAGATAGTTTAATGGGGCCCCAACTCGATCTAAGACGGTGAGTAAGAACTATTGATAGCAACATCTTCGAATCTAATATGAACCAGCGTCTTCACCTAATTGGCTGCTTATATTGTGGTCCATGGATGACAAAGGGTCCCCCCTGCTTAGCATGCGGGGTCTGGACCCGTCGGCCTGCAGGCAGCAAGGACCGCCTTGCAATCAAGGCACGTCACTTCCTCTCCGAAAGGCCCCAATTTGGTAACCAGACCAGCAACACAATCATTCACTCAACCCACCCCTCCAAACCAAACTCCATGACCACTCTTCACAATCATCACAGCCGACAAGAACAACGATAACACCTGCTGCGCATCCTCAACAGCGGCCCTGGAAGCATGCCAAGCCTCAAGCTGAACAATCATGCGACATCGCAAGGAAAGACCGTGCCGTTACTTTCCGCATCCTCCAGCGCCAAACTTGCTGCCCCAGCGCTGACGGACCATCACACTTCCATCGCCGTGGCTGTTGCCCCAAGTATCGGGCCAACATATGCACAACCACTACCCTCGTCCTCATCGTCGAACGCGTACCTTCAAAATCACAACAATCAGCCTCAGACTCAGGCACTGACACAGCCACACCAGTCCCACACCCAATCGCATCCACCACCATCGCGCTCTCCGCAAATACCACCAGCCTCTTCTCCGCCCTCTTCAAGACACTCAAAGGCACCGCAGCCGGCGATAACAACAGCAAGCGCAAGGCAAACACCACCAGCGACCGAACTCGACAGACCACCCGTCAGTCCCATAACACCTCCTCTCCGACCGCTCAAGTCGAAAACGCCCATCCCGCCGCCCACGATTCCGACCAACTTCGCTTCCCTCGGCGGCCGCGCACCACTCACACACTCATCTCACCCGGAAACGGTCCCCAGCGCGGCGCCGCCGCCCGTACCGCTGGACCCTATAGACTTCAACGACAACCCCGATGTCATTGCTCTACAAACGACCATCAACATACTGTTGCGCCAAAAGCAACAAACCGAGCGAGACATACGAAAGCTGCGCGATGCGAAAGATGCTGCTGTGCAGAGACCTATGGAATTTGCAAGAGATTTGGTAGGCGGACGGGTGAATCAAGGCGGTAATGCTCAAGGTCAGCAACAAAAATACTCGCAAGGAGGCTCGACCTCGTTGAGCGACGACTCGAACGTCGAGATGAAAGAAGAGGATGACGAGGATGAACATGAGGGTAAGGAAGAAAATGATAGCGTGGTACACCTGGCAGACAACGACTCAAAGCCCTCTGCAATGAAAGCTTCCGCGTCTGAAAAAGGCAAAGCAACGGCTTATGGTACCAGAATCGGTGCCAGGGGCGCAGGTGGTAGCCAGTCGGTCCCCGAGGCACCACCATGGGCCAACCTCCCCAAGCCACAGGACATCGTTCGCTGCCCACCAATAAATTGGTCCCAGTACGCCATCGAGGGCGAGGCGCTCAACAAGCTGCACGCCGAGCAGGTTGCGAAACCGATGTTGGGCACGCCTGCTTTGATGGCCGTAGATGGAACTTATGAGTTCACCGGCGTGCCAAACCAGGATGATGGGAAGCAGGTAGATGGGATAGCCGCTCCATTCAACCCATTTCGCGACAGAAAAGCTTTCAAGAGCGGTGCGTCCAAACGCGGTGCATAGCAGTGTGATGATCTACCGAGAGGAGGTACGACGCATCGTCCTTTGACCGCAGTCCGCGACTTCCAAGGTGTTGATGAGATGGTTGCAAGATGCACAGGTTTGGCTCTTTGTGATTGTTATATAGTGCAAATTAATAGGCACGAACCGTTGCTATCTGCAATAAGCTAGCATGTAGAGGAAGGTCCCATCAGCAAGTGTTTCAATTCGCCGCAGCAATGTTATTGTGCGCGCGTTGGCTTGGGTTTCTATGCGCATGCTCGCGGTAATGATGCCAGCCTTAACCAAGACGTAGCACCGATGATATTCGGTGGCGTTTCGGTTTCTCTACATGGGTTTGTGACAAAGTCTAGCGAGCCTTCACGTATTTGAGAATCTAGCTGCAACAGGACGATCGAGTCCCCAAGAATGAGAATCAGGCATAGCCAGTCACATGCAATGATCGCTGCTATCGGTTTCTTGTGGCCGAGCAAGGGTATCACGAACCCTGATAGACCGTAACGCCACGACAAGCCACGCAATGAAAAATCCTGTACCTTGAAGACAAACGACTTGCCAGAAAGCGCTGAAATACCAATGTGCACCGATGGCCAGCAACGACCAGGACCTAATCCCTGCCATTCCGCTCCCAGTCGCTAGATATGCCGTACCTTTACCATCCAGATTCCGAACGCCTAGCATAATGAACAAAGTGCAAGTTCCAAGCATTTCCAATCGCTACCGAAAAGCCCGGAGAACAATTCGTCAAGCCTACGTGCCCCACTAGAAAAGCATCACTCTATAGATGCCTGAACACTGCGGCGCAGACGCTGTCGGTACTGTTTCTTCTGCGTATCGCTGCCCCAAAATAGTGAGAAGGCCTCGGGGTGAACCAGTGTCCGAGGATCATAGGGGGGACTCTCTTCCTCGAGCATCTCAACGATGGCGTCGAGATGTGCCTGCATGCTTTCTCGCTTGTTTGGAGGTGGCCAATAGCAAGGTGTGCCATCAGAAGCAATGCGCAAATGAAACAAGGAAGTCTCAAACTTCACTCGAGGCTGTTCCTCTGGAAATTTCGAGCTGAGATTGATCCTGATTCGAAATAAACCTCCGTCCATGTTGGTCATTGGTCGTCCAAAGTAGGTGAAGACCCAAACGAAGGGATTGCCGTTCTCCAGCTCAACATTATGCGGGATGCTGTGTTGCTTGTAGTTCTCGCGTACCTGAGCAAGCTGTCGCTTGAGATTGACTGCAACTGTTTCTTCTTGTTGTGCGGGTAGAGTCCCTTGAGCGGCCCATTGGACGGGTTCTTCGTCAAGAACTCTCTTGATATTCTTCAGGCGTCTTTCAAGTTGTGCGTAGTGAAATACGCCCTCCATGTTGTTGCCACTGCCCTCAAAGGGCATCCTCGAGAAAGCCTGCCCCTCTTGAACTTCCTGACTAGCTTTGTGTATGGCCGCTAGGTAAGATTCATAGTACCAAAGGAAACGGCGTTTGAAGAGGTCTTTAAAGGGTTCGAATGTGGCACCCCCTTCAAGACTTTCAAAGTCCACATCGTAGTCATCGGACGAAGCTGGAGCTACGTTGACTTTTCCATCGGGACCGATCTGCAAGTATTGCTCGAGCCGCTGAATGACTGAGATGCGGAGTGTCTCGTGTCGAATCTATTAAAGATGTGTGCGTCAGCTGGAGATTATGAAGCACCCGACCGTACAAGTTGTAGACCAATACCTTCTGTACATATTCTTTCTGGTATTTTTTGTCTTGAGGGCCGTTGGCATCTTCGAAGCCCGGCTCGTTTTCATAGGGATTGGATGACATGAGGCTCTGGATGGACAGAAGGATCGATTCGAGACCTTGTGCCGCAGACCACTCTTCACCCGGTTCTCCACGCCATGTGCTACAATCGTTTGCTTAGTAGTCTGGAAATCGGTGAGTCGCAGAGTGCAACATACCCAAGGATGGATCTGAGGGGCAAGACAACAAATTAGCACGGTCAGATTTTAGGACGAGTGTAGAGCGCACAACTTACAAACAGACTCGACCTGATGCGTAGATGTTGGGGTTGAACCGGCATCGGCCTCCATTCGTCGTAATGGCGCTCACACCAGGCGCTTTTCTAGGATATTCTGAGGTATCACGTCAGTGTGTTCCACGCAATTACCGCACGAGAGAAGCACTCACCCCTGTGGAACTTGAAAGAAAACTGCTTGTTGTTAGTCGCGTAGGTGTATCGGATCGCAGGGTGACCAACCTCGAAAAAGCCGAACTCGTAAGGAGTTTCGTGAGGACCAATGATGATAGCCTTGATGTTTCGAACGTCAGTGTCCCGGCAGGCGACAGCCAGGGCTAAGTGTGCGTTAGCAATAGCGAGCTGGATGGTTGTCGCCTTAGAAACCATTTGGTATGCTCACAGAGGTCGGCATTCTTCTGGAGTTCCCCCAGCTCCTGTAAACACAAGTAGCGTGTTAGCATCACCATATATGACAATGAAAGAGACAGACCCGGCCAAGGCCAGGTCAGAGCCGGACCTGGACTCAGACCGGCGCAGAAGGCTCTGGCATATGTGCAACCCCGCAGTGCTGCAGTTAAACATGCCTTAGTGATTCTGATGATGGACTGATCCGCCATGGCGGCCAATTCTCAGAATAGAGAAAAAACGATGTGTCGCATAGATGTGGATAGAAGGATGTCAATACGGATCGGGCATGAGCTGGCTGAGGCTGTAGAGAGAGTGGTTCAGATCCCAAGTGGCATCGTTTGCTGGAGTGTTGTAGGAAGGAAAGTGGGATATATCACAGGCTGAGCAAGTAGCCGTTCTTAGAGGCCCCACTCGTGGACAAGGGGGGTTGGAGGTTCCAGCCGGAACGAGTTAGGGGCCTACGGGTAGTTGCTTGGTTGCTTCGTCGCCTAGCAGCTGGGCAGCAGGCAGCTGCCAGCCTGCTTGCTATCAGGTAATTTGCATAAGGGAGACAAGAGCCAGTGACGCTGCCATGCCCTTTCCTGATCTAGCCAGGCACCTTGCGGACCCTTGGCTCGGGCATCCTGGGTGTTGTCAGCTGTGCAACCAAAGAAAGAAAACCACTCAGCAGCTGCTACCAATTATGCTTGGTTTGCTAGAACAACCTGGCTTGCGTAGCATGAGGAACATATATATGTTGATATCAAATCTAGATCGGGATGTGTTTTGCGCAACATCTTTGACCGTACCTCCAGAGAGAAACGTTCAAGTAGAATGTAGATCGTGTTGGAGAGTCGTGGACAGGTAAGGCTGAGATTTCAGTGAGGGGAACCCCTGCAGGCTTGGCCACTGACTCCAGAGTGGAGGAGCGCCCACTTACCCACTGCTCACTGCACCCAATCCGGCACTTGGCAGCAAGACGCGTCTTGAATATCGTCGACGCGTAAATTGACTTCGTACCGAGCTTGTCCTGAATATCGGTGCCAGCGCCACGCAAAACTTGACCGAAAACGGTTATTCTCAACGCTTATTCGTTGGAAAACCCAATAATTTTTATTTGTCAATCGTCGCTGCGTTGTGGTTCTCTTTTCATAATTTCAGCGATGGCCAGCTTCTTCGACATCAAGGCCAGGAAAGCTGCTGCCGCCAGCGGCGCAAGCAAACACGAGAAGACCACAGAGACACCAAGAGCGCAACCATGGGTAGAAAAATAGTATGTCACCGCTGGTAAAGCTCAGGATCCGTTTTCATACCGACTTCTGACCTGTTTTCTTCTCTTCCAGCCGCCCGAAAAATCTCAACGATGTCACTGCTCAAGACCACACAATCACCGTCCTGCAAAGAACCCTTCAAGCATCCAATGTGTGTGAAGAACCCCAGGCCGACCGAGAAGAAAGAACAAAATGCAAATAGCAGCTATCTAACGTGATTACAGCTGCCTCACATGTTATTCTACGGCCCGCCAGGAACTGGTAAAACCTCCACCATCCTCGCGCTAGCGAAGGAGCTTTTTGGGCCCGAGTTCATGAAGCAACGGGTTCTGGAACTGAACGCCTCTGACGAACGTGGAATATCCATCGTTCGAGAAAAAGTAAAAGACTTCGCACGCATGCAGTTGACGAGTCCCCCACCTGGCTACAAGAATCGCTATCCTTGCCCGCCTTTCAAAATCATCATTCTCGACGAGGCCGACAGTATGACACAAGACGCGCAGAGCGCACTGCGTCGAACGATGGAGACGTACAGCAAAATCACGCGGTTTTGCCTGATTTGCAATTATGTCACGCGTATCATCGACCCACTGGCAAGTCGATGCAGCAAGTTCAGATTCAAGAGCTTGGACCAGGGCAATGCGAAGAAGAGGCTTGAGGAGATCGCGGAAAAAGAAGGCGTGGCGCTGCAAGATGGTGCAATTAATGCTCTCATCAAGTGTAGCGAAGGCGACTTGCGGAAGGCAATCACATTTCTGCAAAGCGCAGCACGACTGGTTGGCGCAAATGCCCCAGTCAGTAGCGCGGGAGACGAGATGGACGTGGATTCCACACCAGTGACGATCAAGATTATCGAGGATATTGCCGGTGTAATACCGAATGAGACTATCGACCGTCTCGTCAGCGCTCTCAAACCAATCTCGACACGCGAGCCCTATTCCTCGGTGTCCAAGACTGTGGAGGATATGGTTGCTGATGGTTGGAGCGCAGGCCAGGTGGTTGCACAACTATACCAAGCAGTTGTCTACGACGAAACGATTGCAGATGTCAAAAAGAACCAGATTGTCATGGTCTTCTCCGAGATCGACAAACGACTTGTAGACGGTGCGGACGAACATCTTGCGATCCTGGACTTGTCACTTCGGATATCGGGCATCTTGAGCAGGTGACGAAAGGGCATGTGTGGGAGTGGAAGGATCTTGGCTCATAATACCTAGTTGTGATTGCGACAGACAGGAACGGGGAGAGAATCTGTAGCTTGTGATTATAGCATTTCGTGGCTACTCATGACACATCATGTGTCTTTCAAATATGGAATTATCTCTTTATGCGGAGAGTCCTCCGCATTGATTAATCCCAAGCCTCCATTGAGGGCTGACCACACGTCCTTGCGGTCCTGGTTGATACCTGTTGACGTCCCTGCAGACATGTTCGAGTTCTTGAATTCCGCAAGCCATATGTCGTCCATTGTTGAATCCCCATCTGTATCCATATCCCGCTGCATTGTAGTTCGTCCCAGTAGTTGATCAATTTCGCTCAGATATGCCGTTGAGCCCTCCAACGCAACCTGGCCTTGCTCAATTTTCTCCGCGACATTCTCCAATGTCGCAAGTTTAGCTGAATCGGCCGCGTCCACCCAAGGTTGCATGCGACAGCTGATTTCTAGGCTGGCTGCTCCAGCAGAGCCGTGGCCAAATCCGTGTCGCCGGCCAGTGCCGTGTTCGGGTAGCAGCTGGCTTTCCTCGGCCAGACGGCCCAAGGCTCGATCAGTGCTTTCACTGTGCTTCGTAAGGACGTTGTTCAAATGCGCCTTCTGCAAAATCGAGGCCTTCTGTTCATGCGTCATGGATAAGAGTCGCTGGACGTAGGGTATCACAAGATGTGACCCTGGTATGGGTAGTGAATCATTTGAATGTTGTCTGGAGGGAAGTTCCACCGGCAGTTTCGTTGTTGGTTGCGGACGTTGCACGAGCAGCTGAATGAGATTTCTACGCGAATCGACATAATTTGCATATCTTTTCTTGATCTGCACCAGCTTCTCATCAGTTTGGGCTTGGTCAAGATTTCCGGAGCTCTGAACGTCTGCATTCGCTGCTTCTTGGTCCTCATCAGACCCCGAAGCTTTTCCAAGCTCGGCTTCCATCCAGGCAATGAGCTCATTGCGCGTCGTAGTCAAAGCAGCTAGTCTACTTGCGTTGCTCAACCTTCCGGGAGATGCAGATGAGCGCGATCCCACGGTTTGAAGAAGTTGCTCTTCCTTCTTGAGTAATAGTTTTGATCGTAGCACAGCCTTCTCCAGCCTGTCAACCAGAGACTTGAGATCCGTCTTAGTAGAATCCTTATCTATAGAGAATCCGCTGATCACAGTCTTGGGAACCTCAGGAAGACTTGGCGCGTCTCGGAAAATGGCTTCAGATTGCATATATCGAGGATCTGCTGCTGGCTTTTGTGCAAGAATGTGCAGGTACTTCTCGATAGTCTGCAACCTCTCCTGTGTGCGCCTCAACTTGATGGTGGTAACATGGTCCTGCAATCTAGCAGCGGCATCATCAACAGCCTTTGAGCCACGCGAGCCGCCGTCCTTGGGAATTTGATTCTGGTTGACAGCGTCGTCGTATGCTCGCTGCGCCTTGATGTTTGCGTGTAGTGCCTTGAGGTAATCCCGCTGCGTGCCGCGGACGTCAGTCGTCTTGATGATGCAGTCTTGCTCTACCAATGCCAGCGGTCCTGCCTGAGGCCCATTCTCGTAGCAAGACCGTAAATTCAAGGCCAAAACTCTTCGTATGTGTTCGGCTTCTTCGCGAGATCGGAAATGCTGCTCTAGTGCCGCCTTGATGGCTCGCGCTGCCTCAGCGGCCATCGTTGGCGTGATTTCGCCTTTGCTGGAATCATCCAGTGCCTGTGGAGAGTTGAGAACGGCGCAGACAAATAACGAGCTTCGTCGTCTAAAGACGTATCGTGGTTCGCGTTATTTGTATGGTCAAGAGGAGGCGACCGGAGAGTGAGACGTCTAGACGAAACCATGTGGGTCCTGCTGATTCAGCCAAATGTGGTACCCCTGCAACCTTGGATCTCATTTTCGTGACGCCCAGCTCTGGTTCTCGCGTTGAACACTGCATCCAGCGAATCTCGTGCAGCACACCCCCAATTTTAGTCCACGGACAGCTTTCTTTTATTATATCTAGAGCTGTAATGACCTGATCGAGCTATTACACTTCGGCGCGCCAGGTGAACAGGAGACTCGCCACCATCAAGTGGCGAACGGACGTCTCTGCCTAGAGCTACCTACAAAACGAACCTGTCGCGCCTCGCCGATATCTTTCTCCTTCCTAGCACACTGTTCGACCCTTTTGTGAGCGCTCACACACAGCCGTCAAGATGTCTGGCGAAAACTACCAGCGCGATGTGTCGCAGTACAAGTACTCGGCCATGTCCAACCTGGTCCTCCAGGCGGACCGTCGATTCGTGACGCGGCGAACAGACGAGGCCACTGGCGACCCAGAGTCGCTGGCCGGGCGCCTCTCCATCACAGACATGGGCGCGCGCGTTGGTCGCGATGCTGCACCAAAACAGAAGAAGTCGAATATGCCAGCTGTGGAGCGAGGGAGTGCCCGCGAAGGCGAGGATATCCTGCGTTTGCAGCAAAAGAGGAAGGGCGCCGACGTATCAAGAGGAGGAGGTATTCTGTCTGGAGCGGATGCAATGGTCGAGGGACTTCGTTACAGACCGCGGACACAGGCGACAAGAGCGACTTTTGATCTCATCCTAACAATTGTGGCCAACAACCTCGGCGACGTACCGCAAGAAGTGGTGCGAAGTGCCGCCGATGCAACACTCGAATACCTCAAGGATGAGGACATGAAGGATCTGGACAAGAAGAAGGAGGTCGACGACTTATTTGGAGTCACCTTGAATCCAAAAGAGTTCAACGAGCTCATGAACCTGGGCAAAAAGATCACGGATTACGACGCGGAAGATGACGACGAAGAAATGGCAGCTGCGGAGGACGAGGGCGAGATCGACGACCGCCAAGGTGTTGCCGTTGCATTCGAAGATGAAGACGAAGATGTGGATGGGATAATGGGTGAAGTTCGCGAAGACTCTTCAGAAGACGAGGCAGAGGACGATGAGGACAGGCCAGGCCTCGAGGAGGAAGCAACAGCTGGTGATGCTGCAGACGAACGAGACGAGGATGCGGCAGGTTTGACTGATGGAGACGCCATGATTATCGACTCTGCCCCAGCACGCGGCAAGGCGCAACAAAAGACCAATGACACCAATTATATACCGGCGTTCCAGATCGATGCTTTTTGGTTGCAACGGCAAATAGGGCGTTTGTATCCGGACGCTCATATACAGCACGACAAGACCATACAAGCCTTGCACATCCTTTCCGGGGAACCCGATGAGCCTGGTGGCGACGAGAAGCAACTTCGAGAGATCGAAAACGATCTCATGGAGTTGTTCGACTACGAACACCACGAAGTCGTTCAAGAACTTATCGCGAACAGAGAAAAGGTTGTGTGGCTCACTAAGCTGGCTCGCGCAGAGAACGCACAGGAGCGTGAAACGATGGAGCGCGAAATGGCCTCTGAAGGCTTGCAGTGGATTCTTGACGAGCTTCACGGCAAGACGGGCGAAGATAAAAAGGGCAAATTGGAGATCAAGATGGATATCGACAAGGCCGAGTTTAAGCAAGAGGTCCAGCCAGAGCGTCCCGAAGGCCACTTGATTGGTGGACTACAACCGAAGAAGCTCATCAATCTCGAAAATCTGATCTTCGATCAAGGAAACCATTTGATGACGAACCCGAAGGTGCGACTACCGGAAGGTTCGACGAAGCGGGCCGGTAAAGGGTACGAGGAAATCCATGTGCCACCTCCCAAGAAGCGCAATGACCCCAGCGACAACCTGATTCCTGTCTCGGACATGCCAGAATGGGCCAGAGAGCCTTTCAGTACCGTCAAGTCGCTCAACAAGATCCAGTCTAGATGCTATCCGTCGGCCTTCGAAGATGACGGGAATATGCTAGTTTGCGCCCCAACAGGATCCGGCAAGACCAATGTGGCTTTCCTCGCAATGCTGCGTGAAATCGGCAAGCACAGGAACCCAGAGACTGGCGACATTGACCTCGATGCCTTCAAGATTGTGAGCATCGCGCCCTTGAAGGCTTTGGTACAAGAGCAAGTTGGAAACTTTGGCAAGCGTCTGGCACCTTACGGAATCAAGGTGTCCGAGTTGACGGGTGATCGTCAGCTCACGAAGCAACAGATCGCGGAAACGCAGGTCATTGTCACCACGCCTGAGAAATGGGATGTCATTACGCGCAAGGCAACTGACACATCTTACACAAACCTTGTACGCCTCATCTGCATTGACGAAATCCATCTTTTGCACGATGACCGTGGACCCGTACTGGAGAGCATTGTCAGCCGCACAATCCGGAAAACAGAGCAGACAGGCGAACCTGTACGAATCCTTGGTCTCTCCGCCACGCTGCCCAACTACAGAGATGTCGCCAGCTTCCTCCGAGTCGATCCAGAAAAGGGCATGTTTCACTTCGACGGCAGCTACAGACCTTGTCCGTTGCGTCAGGAATTCATTGGCGTAACAGAACGAAAAGCCATCAAACAGCTCAAAGTCATGAATGATGTCACTTACAACAAAGTCCTGGAACATGTGGGCAAGAACAGAAATCAAATGCTGATCTTTGTCCACTCGCGCAAGGAAACCGCCAAGACTGCCAAATATATTCGCGACAAGGCCATGGAAATGGAAACCATCAACCAAATCCTCAAAAGCGATGTCGGCAGTCGTGAGATCCTCCAAGAAGCTTCTGATCAAGCGACTGATAGGGACCTCAAGGACATCCTTCCTTATGGACTGGGCATTCACCATGCTGGTATGAGCCGTGCCGACAGAACTGATGTGGAAGAGCTCTTTGCGGATGGACACATACAAGTACTTGTCTGTACAGCAACTCTTGCCTGGGGTGTCAACTTACCTGCACACACTGTCATTATCAAAGGTACGCAGGTCTACTCACCAGAGAAAGGTAGCTGGGTTGAGCTCAGTCCTCAAGATGTCCTGCAGATGCTGGGTCGTGCTGGACGGCCTCAGTACGACACTTTTGGAGAAGGTATCATAATTACGAGTCAAGGAGAGATGCAGTACTACCTGTCTCTCATGAACCAGCAATTGCCGATTGAGAGTCAGCTTGTCAGCCGCTTGGTTGATAATCTCAATGCGGAGATTGTACTGGGTAACGTGCGGAGTCGTGATGAGGGTGTTGACTGGCTGGGCTACACATATTTGTTCGTGAGAATGCTTCGGTCCCCTGGTCTTTACAGTGTCGGAGTCGAATATGAAGACGACGAGGTTCTGGAGCAGAAGCGGGTGGATCTTGTTCATTCTGCTGCGCATGTTTTGCGCAAGGCCAATTTGATCAAGTATGACGAGAAGACTGGCAAAATGCAGGCCACGGAGCTGGGACGAATCGCGTCACATTACTATATCACATATGGATCCATGGAGACGTACAACAACCTCATACAGCCATCCATTACCAACATTGAGCTCTTCCGAGTTTTTGCACTCAGCGCTGAGTTCAAGTATATTCCTGTACGGCAAGAGGAGAAGTTGGAAATCGCCAAACTCCTTACGCGGGTTCCAATCCCAGTCAAGGAAAGCATCGAAGAGGCACACTGCAAAATCAACGTGCTTCTCCAGGCCTACATTTCTCGTCTCAAACTCGACGGTCTGGCTCTCATGGCCGACATGGTGTACGTCACACAATCCGCTGGGCGCATTCTCCGTGCAATTTTTGAAATTGCGCTGAAGAAGGGCTGGGCTTCGGTTGCCAAGACAGCGCTGAATCTTTGCAAGATGGCAGAGAAGCGAATGTGGCCGACCATGACACCACTGCGCCAATTTCCCAACTGTCCAAGGGATATCGTTGCAAAGGCAGAACGCACAGAGGTACCATGGAGCAATTTCTTTGACCTCGACCCTCCGCGCATGGGTGAACTTCTGGGAATGCCCAAGGCTGGGCGCACGGTTGTTGGCTTTGTCAACAAGTTCCCCAGAGTCGAGGTTCAGGCGCAGATTCAACCCTTAACCAGATCCATGCTGCGCGTCGAGCTCACCATCACTCCCAATTTTGAATGGGATGAGGAAATACATGGTACGGCCGAGAGCTTCTGGATTCTGGTCGAAGATTGCGACGGCGAAGAAATTCTGTTCCACGACACATTCCTGCTTCGCAAGGACTACGCAGAGGCAGAGTCAAACGAGCACATTGTTGACTTTACTGTGCCAATCGTCGACCCTATGCCCCCCAACTATTTCATATCTGTTGTCTCGGACAGATGGATGCATTCTGAGACCAGGATTGCAGTGTCCTTCCAGAAACTCATCCTACCAGAGAAGTTTCCCCCTCACACTGAGCTCCTCGACCTTCAGCCTCTCCCAGCCTCTGCGCTCAAAGTCAAAGAGTACGTTGCGCTGTATCCTCGATGGGATCGCTTCAACAAAGTCCAGACTCAGACCTTCAACTCTTTGTATTCCACGGACAACAACGTCTTTGTCGGCGCACCTACAGGTAGTGGCAAGACCGTTTGCGCGGAGTTCGCGCTGCTCCGCCACTGGTCCAAGGCCGATGCTGGACGCGCCGTCTACGTTGCTCCGTTCCAAGAGCTGGTAGATGTCAGATTTCAAGACTGGCAGAAGCGTCTTTGTGGTCTGCGAGGAGGCAAGGATGTGGTCAAATTGACTGGCGAAATTACGGCCGACCTCAAACTGCTGGAACAGGGTGACCTCATCCTAGCCACTCCCATACAATGGGACGTGCTGTCACGACAATGGAAGAGGAGAAAGAATGTGCAGTCCGTGGAGCTCTTCATTGCGGACGAGTTACAACTCTTGGGCGGTTCTATGGGCTACATTTACGAAACCATAGTGTCCAGGATGCACTACATCCGCACACAAACAGAATTGCCCATGAGGATTGTCGGCCTCAGTGTCTCGTTGGCCAATGCTCGAGATGTGGGCGAATGGATTGATGCCAAGAAGCACGATATTTACAACTTCAGCCCTCACGTTCGCCCGATCCCATTGGAGCTTCATATCCAGTCATACACCATTCCTCATTTTCCATCTCTCATGTTGGCAATGGCCAAGCCTACCTACTTGGCCATCACCCAGATGTCTCCTGACAGACCTGCCCTTGTCTTTGTCCCAAACCGGAAGCAGACGCGGGCCACAACCAGAGATATTCTCACAGCATGTTTGGCTGAGGAGGACGAAGACCGATTCCTCCATGTCGATATTCAGCAGATCCAACCGCTCCTCAACCGCATACATGAGGAAGCTCTGGCTGAAGCTTTGTCCCATGGTGTGGGCTACTACCACGAGGCTCTCAGCACTGACGACAAGCGAATTGTAAAGTACCTGTACGACAACGGTGCTATACAGGTGCTGGTGGCATCCCGCGAAGTTTGCTGGGAGCTAGATTGTACCGCCCATCTCGTCATTGTAATGGGCACGCAGTACTTTGAAGGACGCGAGCACCGATATGTTGACTACCCGATGACCGACGTTCTGCAAATGTTTGGCAAGGCGCTGCGGCCTTCGGCGGACGGCCGCGGCCGTGGTGTGCTCATGGTACCAGGTGTCAAGAGGGAATTCTACAAGAAGTTCCTGAATGAAGCGCTTCCAGTCGAGTCTCACCTGCATTCGTACTTGCACGATGCCTTTGTCACTGAAATCAGCACCCGCATGATCGAGTCTGGTGATGATGCCATCAATTGGATGACCTTCACCTACTTTTACCGCCGCCTGCTAGCCAATCCGAGCTTCTACAGTCTGCTTGAGACGACTCAAGATGCGCTCAGTCAGTATCTATCTGACCTCGTCGAGTCAACTCTCAAGGAACTTGACGAGTCCAAGATCATCGAGTTTGACGAAGAGGATGGATCTGTGGCACCGCAAAACGCCGCCATGATTGGTGCATACTACAACATCTCCTACATCACTATGCAGACTTTCCTGCTCTCTCTCAGCGCGCGCACGAAGCTCAAGGGCATCCTCGAAATCGTCACATCTGCAACCGAGTTTGAGGCAATCCAAATCAGGAGACATGAGGACGGCCTGCTGCGTCGCATCTACGATCGCGTACCAGTCAAGATGGCCCAACCTGACTTTGACTCTCCTCACTTCAAAGCATTTGTACTGTTGCAAGCTCACTTTTCCAGAATGCAATTGCCGATCGACCTGGCCAAGGACCAAGAGATCATCTTGACTAAGGTCATCAGCCTTTTGAGTGCAACGGTCGACATCCTCTCGTCAGATGGCCATCTCAATGCCATGAACGCTATGGAGATGTCACAAATGGTTGTTCAGGCTATGTGGGATCGCGACAGCCCACTCAAGCAGATCCCGCACTTTACGCCAGAAGTTGTCAAGGCAGCCAATGGCTTTGGCGTTAAGGACATCTTTGACTTCATGGAGGCCATGAATCCAGACGAGAACCCGCAGTATGGTGATCTCATCAAAGCCATGTCTCTATCGCAAAAGCAATTGGCCGAAGCCGCCAACTTTACAAACAACAAGTACCCCGATGTCTCGTTGGAGTTCCAGGTTGAGGACCCCGAAAACCTTCATGCAGGCGAACCGGCGTACCTCAACATCCAGATTGAGCGAGAAATCGAAGAGGATGACGAGGTGGACCTTGTCGTTCACGCGCCATTCTATCCTACCAGGAAGATGGAGAACTGGTGGCTTGTCGTTGGCGAGGAGAGCTCCAAGACACTGCTCGCGATCAAACGTGTCACGGTTGGACGGCAATTGAAGGTGAAGTTGGAGTTCATTGTGCCTACGCCCGGAAAACACGACTTGAAGCTGTTCTTGATGAGCGATAGCTACGTTGGAGTGGACCAGGAGCCTGACTTTGAGGTTATGGTGGCCGAAGCCATGGATGTCGACGAGGAGAGTGATAACGACGAAGAAGAAGGAGAAGGAGAAGAATAAACGACCTGGTAAATCACGAGGGAACGAGGATCAAGTGCGAAAATCGATCGGTGCGTTCTTGGATTTCGCCAAAACAAAAACAATGATTTTGTGATTTGGTCAAAGACAAGACCCCGCAATTTAGGAGTTAGTGAAGGTTCAATGGTATGATTCCACTTCCTTGAGATGTTTCCCACCCAGCTGTGATGATGACAAGTGAAACGTTGCTGAATTGAGGACGTGCGAGGCTCTGGTGGGGGTGGTCAGACCACTACAGTCAGCGGATGAGGCAAGACAAGCTTTCTGGCGCTAGGGAGCATCTCAGAGTAAGAGTCAGAGTCAGAGTCAGGGTCGGAAGAGAGATGGCTGGCTCGCTTGCCTACTCCTGAGGGGCAATGCTTCCAGAGGATGGGAGGGACGGTGTCAACAACATGAGGAGCTGGCGAGCGACTATGGCTTCAGAAGAGTGGACGAACATGGCAGCACTCGCCCTGGGATCTTTGGCGTCAAGCGTTGTGCTGTGCGTATAGACGCCAATGGTACGATTGCCCGAAGGCGGATGCAACTTGTGGTGCGGAGGAAAATGAGCTGGTAAGTACCTAAGCTGGTGGCTCGTAGCTCGTAGCTGGTCGGTCCATACCTCGAGGCTGAGCCTGTGGAGGGGCGCGTCAGAGCGATGGGGGAGCACGGAGGGCCAAGACCAGCTTGGGTCTCCACCCACAGCCAGCCAGAGCAGTGAAAAACAAAAGATCAACGCGAGCGACCCTCCTGCTGCGGCCTGCATCCGCGCGCAGTGCCCAGCTTCGGCACTGGGCCAGCCTCCCTTTTGCCTCAGCAACCGCCTGCGCAGCCTTTGTGGCCCTCTCGTAGGTGCCATCCCAGGGCTGCTGCGCCCACCCTAACCCTTGCTGTTCTTGCGGCCCATTCTCCAACCAGGCCTTTGGCACGATCCCAGTCGTTCCCGCCGATAAGCAAAGTACGACTGGAGCTCTGCAAAGAAGTTTTGGCCGCGTCTCTCCAACTTTCCAAACTCAACCCAAAGACCGCCAACCTGACGTCGTCGTTGTTGTCCCCGTCTGTTGTTTCTCCCTCCCACACCACCCACTTTCTTCCATCCACCACCATCGTGCCGCCACCCACTCATCCCTATTTCCGATTCCACGTCTTATTCCATCCTGATCACCGACGCGATTAACGCGTCAGCACCTAACACCTCGTCCACACACCCTCCCTCGGCCGTTTTTCCCTGACGCGCTGCCCTCATTTCAACGCCGCCGCCACCATGTCCGACGAGGTTAGTGCGCCTGCTGCGCAGCCTATGGAGGTCGACAGCACCACTGCGTCCGAAAAGATAGACGACACAACCACTGCTGCTGATGCTGTGGACGAGCCAAAGGCTGCTGGCGAAGAGGACGCTGGGCCTGCTAAAGAGGCAGCTGATGGTAAGCTGGCTAACCTTGCTTTGCTGAATCAATTCCCTTTCACACGTGTGCAATGCATTTACTGATTGGCGCGTTGCTGCAGCAGAGACGACCGAGAAGCCGGATTCCGAGATGAAGGACGCGCCTGACTCTGCCGCCGCCCCCACCGCTGCAGAGGGCGCATCGCAAGAGGACCAGCCAGAGCAGGCCAACGAGGCGACCGAACCGACCACAGATGATGTCGCCGCCGCCGCCACTACCCCTGCGAAACCCACTCCGAACCGAAAACTGTCTTCAGCACGGAAGTCGAAGTCCAAAGAGAAGAAGGCCGGCAAGGCTGGCAAAGCGGCTGTGTTGCATGCAGATGCCAAGCCTGGCGACCACTTCTTCATCAAGCTGAAGGGTTTTCCCCAATGGCCCTGCATCATCTGCGACGAGGACATGCTGCCACACGCTCTGCTCAAGTCTCGCCCTGTCAGTGCCGCGCGTGCTGATGGCACCTATCGTGAGGATTTTGCCGAAGGAGGAAAGCGTACGGCGGACCGAACATTTCCCATCATGTACCTGGCCACCAATGAATTGTAGGTGCCTTACCGCATCATCCCCTGTGCGCGCGCTGTTGTATCTGCGCAGAAAGCTGACAATCTCCAAGCGGCTGGGTTTCCAACAAGGATTTGATTGACCTTGACCCTGAAAAGGTCAAGTCGCAAGTGACGAGCAAGATGCGCAAGGACCTTGTTCTCGCTCACACACTCGCCGAGGAGCAGCACGATCTCGAATACTACAAGGGCGTCTTGCAGCAGTTTCAAGATGAGCTGCTAGAGAAGCAGAAGGCCGCCGAGGAGAAGGCTGCCGCGGCTGCGACTCCCAAGGCGAGCAAGAAAGCGAAGACTGTCGTCGACGAAGACGTGGAGATGGAGGATGCAGACAACGAACCCACTACGAAGAAGGACAAGAAACGCAAGAACACCGACAGTTCCGCCACCGCTCAGCGCGCTGAGTCAGCCAAGAAGCCAAAGATTAAGCTCACCCACAACAGCACGCCGAAGGCCAACGGTGCCGCTTCAAAGGCTGGGAAAGCTGCTGGCGAGTCCAAGTCGGCCAAGAAGGCCAAGAAGCCCATGGAGGACTCGGAGGAGCGTTTGCAGACGCCAAAGGAACCTGAAGTAAGCGCTGAGGACAGATTCGAGCGCAAGCAGAAGGAGGTCCTGTTCCTACGCCACAAGCTTCAAAAGGGTCTTCTCTTGAGAGAGCAGCGACCCAAGGAAGAGGAGATGGGTATGATGTCTGATTATCTGACGAAGCTCGAAGGCTTCCCTGATTTGGAGACTTCCATCATTCGCCACACCAAGATCAACAAGGTTTTGAAGGCAATGCTAAAGCTCGACAACATTCCCAGAGAGGAAGAGTTCGAGTTCAAGCCTCGCTCCCAGACCTTGCTGGACAAGTGGAATAAGTTGCTTGCCGCTGAGGAAGCTGCTGCTTCTGCTCCGGCCGAGACCACCAACGGTGTGAACGGCCACAAGACAGAGGCTGGCGCTGTCAAGGACGAGTCGACTTCTGCTACGAATGGAGCTGAAAAGGCTGGCTCTGGAGAGGCTGAGGCTGTCAAGGAGCAAATCAAGCCCGAGGAGACCCAAGATGAAGTCAAGGAAGAGGAAAAGAAGACAGCCGAAGCTGATGCTGCTACTTCCGAGACGAAACAGGTTTCCAAGCAGGAAGATGTTCCTGCCGCTGAGGACAAGCCCAAGATTGAGCAGGTAAGCACTTTTCCAGCAGCATTCTCATTACGAATTTTCCTGCAATCCTGCAGATCACCAGCTAACAGAACGACAGGACGGTGACGCTGCTACGGCTACAGCTACCGAGGCTTGAGCTGTTCGAAAATCATCGTTTTTATAATAACGGGCATGATCAACTTTAAAGTATTTCTACAAAGGAATTGAAAAATTGGGTGGGGTTCCGTGTACATTAAAAGCGCGCGCTGTGCCGTCACTCGTACATCGGTTGCAATGCTTCGACATGAAGTATCTTAGTTTCGGATATACTGGTGGTTTCTCGTGGGTTCAGAAAGTGCTGAAGCATTGTCGAGTACCGTTCCATGAGAAATGGAGAGCGAAGTGGGCGATTATAACTGCTCCCGTCAATGGTGATCGGATCGGACCAGCAGCCAGCTCAGCAGGTTTCTCTCCCAAGTCTACGCTGTTGGACATGCTGCTCAAGGGCCAGTGTGATTACATGTCGGTCGAAATATCAGAGGATTCAGGAAAGACTTGCTGTAGGCTAGAGGCTTCAAGGCATATTGCTTTTTCTTGCTTTGCACCACGGATAAAGTAGTAAAGAGGCAATTTAGATATTGCTATTAGCTAGTCTATTGTAAGAAGAAATTGAAGATGAATCGGTTGAGAGAATGGGTAGCAGAAAAAGTCAAAGACTTGAGTAATGCCAGGTTGTCACTGCTCTTTCGTGATGAGACGTGACTACTTGTCATTGTAGAATGCTGACCTGTGATTTGCTTACTGCGCGTGCGTGAGGCTGGACGAAGTTCAGGGGGCTTCCTAGCGCTGTTCACTGCTGTGCAACTGGCAAAATCTCCCCTGTTTTCACCTCCTACATGCATCCAAATGGCATCTAGAGGCAAGGGCATTATCTCGACACTGCACATCTCGCTTTTCTAAGAAACAGGATGGATCGTGATGATGAAGTGATACATGATGACCATAAGGTGCGCACTTTCGCCCCCTGCATGATCGAAACAATATGCCACTAACAGAAATTCTAGACTGCCTTCATCTTTGGCGAGGACGAAAACGCCGAGCGCGCGTCCCGTCCCATCAAGCGACGCAAGGTATTGAGCTGCAAGAGCTCTGCCAAAGCCAAGAAACACCATGCAGGTCTCTCTGCTGAGTTTGTACCGCTCTTCAGCGGTGTAGAGAACCCAGAGTTGGTGGCTCTGCGGCAGAGGCAGTACACCACAAGCTGGGCTGCGATTGAAGCTCGCATCCAGGTGTGTTCCACTTTCAGGCTGTGTCTCGTGTGCACCAAGAGGAAGAAAGGTGGCAGTAAGGGAAGTCTCATTGACGCGGTATTGCCAGACTGTCCTTAAAGATTTGAACCGCAACACGCTTCTTGCAGTTGCCGCTTTTGCACGCGACGGGCCAGCCGAGAAGCCGGAGAAGATCCCAGCTGCACTGATCGTCACGGGCCCCAATGTCGCATCGCAGGACCTGCTGTTCTCGCAACTTGCAGAGGGTCTGGGCGGGGAGGTCGATGGACGATTTGTTCGATTGCGCTCGGCAGAAGCACCGAATCTGAAAGTGACGCTGAAGAAGATTATCCGGGACGTGACAAAGCCAGTCGCTGGTGAAGGAGAAGAGGCTGAAGTGGCGCTTGGGAACGATGTGAGTACTCAATTGCAAGATCAGTAACGCATCGTGACATCCAGTGATGATTGAAGACATTATGCAAAGTCACTGATTGACTAATATTCGTGTGCAGGGCCGCAAATACCTCGATTATGATTTAGAGGGGTTGCACGCTTACATGACTGCCAGCCGCTCCAAACAAATCGTTGTCGCGTTCCAGGATAGTGAGGCCTTTGATACCGGCCTGCTTTCAGATTTGATCGCTCTTTTCAAGTACTTATCCCAGTATTCAATGTTTGTTCTGATCTATCTACTGACATTCTCTTGCGCAGTTCCTGGAAAGATAGGATACAATTCACCCTCGTCTTTGGCATTGCGACTTCAGTAGAGCTTTTTGAGTCTCGCCTACTGAAATCAGCTGGTCAGTGTTTGCATGGCGCTCAATTCGACGTTATTCAGATGTCATCGATGCTCGAAAGTGTATTCAAGTGTGCAGTCGCGCACGAGGACTGCAGCTTGAAACTGGGCCCTGTGTTCCTCAGTGGCCTTGTTGAGCGCCAACAAAACGAAGTTGCTGGTATACAAGCGTTCATCAGCTCCCTGAAGGTATGCGTTGACTGGTTTATGGGATGTTTGAAGTTTTGACTGGTTGACTGATTGAATGACCGCGACAGTATGCCTACATGTGTCACTTCTACGCCAACCCCCTCTCCATTCTCTTGTCTGTGGCGTCTTCACCCCAGAAAGCGCACAGTGAAGCTCTTCGGAATCTGCCGTCTTTTCGCGCACATGTTGAAGACGCTGTTGAAGCAGGCGATCTAAAACATGCCAGAGACCTTCTCGAGGATGACGATTACCTTGCTGAGCAGCGTTCCAAAGTCCTCAAATCCACACTCGCATGGGAAGATGGTCTACTCAGGTCCCTTGCGTTTGTTGAGGCGAGTGGTATCGCGCAGGACGACTACATTGTACGGTACATCAACGCATTGGCAGGCGGAATTGATTTACGCTCTGAAGACTCGGGCTTCTTGAGCTTGGTCAAGAGAATGTCGGCGGCCGAAATCTCGTCCTTACTCCAACGGCTGTCTAACGTAATTCAAATGGGCAACCCAGAGCTTGGCCTGAAAGGCTGGGCTAGCGAGGACCCGCGGGCGGCACAACGTCTCTCGGACATGGCGGACCAAATCGAGTCGCTTCAGGCACGGGCCCAGCTTACCGGCAAGCCGCTGCGCAGTCAATACGGCGCGCAAAGTAGAGTTCTTCGGACCACCGTTATTGCTCAAAAGGTTCAACTGAGCCAGGACTCTTCGAATCTGACCCCAGAGGATAAGGCTTTCACCGAGCTGGTCGACAAGCTGGCTGAGTTTCTGGCGACCACAATTTCGTGTCAGGCTGCAGACACTCTCCTCTTCCATGAGCTATGGATGTATGAGTCAAAGCTACCGCACAAAGATGTCTTTATTCCCCGCCCAGGAGCTATTTTTGAGCGGGCGCTCTCAAGGCCACACGACTACCTTGGCTGTGAATGCTGCAGCAAGATTGTAGACGGTGGTAATGGTGCAACTCTGCCTATTGCAAGTATCTTGTACCATCTTTACCAGGAAAGTGGCGCGCTCGTCAACGTTTCAGATCTCTGGACAGCATTCTATGGACTTGTCGGAAGGCATGATGGCGATGAGGAGAACGCTGCCGAGGTCGAAAAGAAGCCGAGGCTCCCCAAGAGCGGCCATAATGAACGCACTGCGCTGCTTCTCTTCTATCAGGGCTTGGCTGACCTCAAGGCCATGGGCTTTGTAAAGCCGACCCGGCGCCGGGCTGACCATGTGGCCAAGAACAAGTGGCTTTTGTGAATGAAGAACGGGAGGCGGGACGGCGGTGCCGACCAAAGGAGTGGGAGGCCAGGCTTTGGCCTTTCAAGGCCTCGTACTGCTAAACCACAGCCAACGCTGAGTGCCTCGGGGTGATTCTTTGGTTGCTGGCTGCATTACGTACACACAAAATCATAGAGACGGGATGCAGATGGTCTAAGAGGAGAGCGGCGAAGGCGGTTAGGCAACTCTTTTTGTGGGATTTGGAGAGGAAACGGGCGGCCCCGACAGTCTGGTATGCCTGTTTACTATTTGCAAGTTGCCATGAGTTCGGCTCTCGCACCTAGAAGACCCGGAGAAGGCACAGGAGCTTCGAATGTCTCAGACACTTCCCGAGAGCACGATGGCGAACGGCAGGAGAAAAGATGACAAGGGCAAGAGAAGAGCCCACAGCCGAACGGACAAGGTGTGGACTCCCCCTGAACTAAGGAGAGACCCGGGGGACAAAACATACAAAGAACCTTCGTGGGTCAAGACATCGTTCTAGTCTTTGACCCCTTAGTCCATCCTGCCTGTGGCTGTAGGGTTTTCTTTTTTTTTTTTTTTTTGGTTTCCTTTCAGAATAAGGGGTCCCCGGGCCGTTGATAGACAATGACAATAGTGTCAAAACTGCTGCGGCATGGCACCCAACGGTCATCAACTGTCATGTACATAATCACTGATTATGCCCGATCAATTTAAGTAAACCACCAACACGTTTTATCCTTTTAACTCGCTATACCCACGTGCTCCAAGGTCGTTTCGATTTACAAATTATACTAAGGTCTTTCACGTTTGCCATCGTCATATTCGCACTAGAAATCGACAGTCTAGTGACAAATCGCCAATTCTTGGTTCGGTGGTAACCCTCAGCAGCTCTTATATTACAAGACTCGAGAGTCAAAAGACTTATATGTACTATTTATTCTCCTCACACTCGCCTGTCGACCTCAACGCGTTTTCCCGTCCACCGTAATCGATCTGATCGTCTCACGGTCATAGGCACCTTGAAGACCATTCTTCAACATCCTTCAACAACCGCACTGACTGACTTGACACACGACGATTCCACTGGTCACAGCATACCGGGCTCTGACGTTACTATCATCATCACCATAGTCGACGCCTGTATATAAGGCAAACTACGGCAATACTCGCTATACCATCGTCACCTTATTGCACAGCTTGCTCAACCGAAACCGATTCGATCAACAACATCCCGAGGCTGGCCACTCGCTTACAGACAAACCTCTCATCTACTTCAAGTCAAAAACAAATTACAACAAAAGTAGCATCGCCTCGAGTGAATCGCCAAGATGAGCAACTTCAGTATGAACCAGGGCAGCAGCCACGACAACCCTCCTCCCCCATCACCACATATGCCCCGCGACTCCAACAACCACAACTCTCCGTCATCGCCATCACCAACATCATCATCACCCACATCATCATCATCATTATCGTCGTCGTCGTCGTCGTCGTCATTGTCATCGTCGTCGTCATTGTCGTCATCTTCTTCGACTAGCACATTCAGCACCATCAGCAGCAACCTCACCAATCGCCGGCGAACACGGAATGACGCCGCGCTGGACAAGAAGCTCGAGCAAATGGCGCTCCCGCTGGCGCCGCTTGTCCAGCTGACGTCGGGCCAGATCCACCCGGCCTTCCCCACGACGCTGCTCGGCTTCTGGCTCTTGACGGGCGACCAGCTCGAAGAACTGGCATACTTTTACCACCAGCGCACGCCGTGCCAGTGGACGCGTCATTATCCATGTCCCATTACCTGGGCTGAAGGCCTGACAATCGAGGAAAAGAGGCGCAAGATTGGGAGGTTTATCGGGCTTAAAGGTGTCAGTATATTTATGTCTCTCTTTCCCCATTTTCCACTTTGGATCATTGTCTCATCTTCTGTTCTTTCTTCATTCACTTTCTCTTCTATACCGTGAAATTGACAAAGAAGACCAATACTAACAGGGTGCCTCGTAGTGCGAAACACCAATCTTTCTGAAAACCGAAGAGCAAATCATGGCCGAGGCCCGCCAGGCACGGAACAAAGAGGATAGTGACGAGGCTTTGAGGAGGAAGACGACGTGGTCTTACTAGAAGGCGGTCGATACTGATCGTATTTGATTGGCTATGTTGCTGCACATCGTTTCTGTGTCACATATCACCAAGGGCGTGTTTGCACATATCCTCACCCGACAGTCCCAACCGCTTCCCTGTATTATTCACCACTAAGTGCTGATATATCGTTCTTCCTTTCTGCTTTGCTATTTCTCCTCACTTCGCAACTTCTCTCTCTAGATACCACTTGCACACCTGTCATAGCTTGGAGTTGCGGCTGGTTTGCATACCAAGCAACCTCGAGCGAGCGCCATAATATTGAGAAATTTCGAATATCTTTGGATGGTGCTTTCACCAACCGGCCAATCTACCTTGCCTGTTGCCTCACGCGACAACTTCAATATCGTTTCTAGGGCAGATATCGATGCCCAAGTGCGTGTATGTGTGCATGTTGCACGTAAAGAGCCCATCTCCGAAACGCCGCGCAGCCTACTCGCCCCGTCCTAACTGGTACCCCGTACCTTTTAAGCGATCCAGTGGTAATTACACGACCTCGGAAGAGGCCAAACCCTGCAATGGCGTAATGATACAGCAGAGTTGTGATTTGGTCTTGTCTGCGGATGAGCGCATCTATTTTTTCGCCTTCTTCTTCTTTCCAGCACCACTCGACGACGTCGGTCTTGATCCAGGGGCGCTGGTGTCAATGAGGATTCCGTCATCGCTGGGAGCCTTCTTTTCGCTCTCTTCTTCCAGCTCCTTCATGAAGTCGGACGATATTGCTGCACGTCGTTTTTCCCACCACTCGGCCTCTGCCGCAGTCTTGGCCTGGATTTCATCAATCTTCTCGTGGAAGGCTGTGTTCGCGGCAATTTCGTTGGCGCTTTGGAAGATGGTCTGTCCCCAGTTGGGCGCGAGTCCGTTGGCCTGCAAAGTGTACATTAGCATACTGATGACCATCGTGACTGCAGCACAACTCTTGGAGAGAAGAGCGGCCGTGGCGCATACCTCCAAGACAACGTCGCGCAGCTCGGCCTCGATTTCAGTTTCGGCGCGCGTGAACCGCTGCCATAGGTCATCACCAACGCTGCCCTTGGCTAGTAACGTGGAGCAGGCTTGCTTTGCATTGCGGATCTGGACGATGCGGTGGATGTCTTCGACGGCGCGGCGGATCAGGGCAGCACGCAATATGCTCTCGGGAATCTTGGGCGCCTTCTCTTGGCCCTCCTCAGGCTCCATGTGGAGCAGAGACAGGTAGACATTCCGTTGCAGGTGTGGGCCGAACCATGGCTCGAGGTTCGCTCTTTGTGCTGTAGTCGGTGTGTTAGCCGAAGCATTACCAGTGAGCCGCGCGTAAGAGACTGGTTCTTTTCCTTACAAGCCTTGCGCTTCCGGTAAACGCTGGAAAAGGTCACAAAGGTGCCACCCAGAACCAGGATATATGCGAACGGGAGGACAAGGCCTCTCCAATCCAGCGAGAACATTGTGGCTGCAATGGGCAAAAGGCGTGGTTAGAACAAGGGAATGGAAGACCCGAGGGGTGCAGCTGTGTAAAGAAAGAGTCAACTGGTGTGACGACACGGTGTTAAATGCTGTATGGCCAAAGATGGCATCTGGAATTGAAAACAAGCCACCAGCTGGGATCAGTATTGCAGCAAGCCAGAGTAATTGTTTTGGCGTGACAGAGAGGCCACACTTACCTTACGGCAGATAGCCAGCTGGGCCCCTGCAGCACCTTGCCCGAGGCAGACATGGGTCTTCTTTGTGCCTGCCGGGTAGCTGCACCTTAGCCAGTGGAAGCCTGTAGCGAGAAGCCAGCAGGGATTTACTAGGTACACTGTACTCTGTATTGTGCTCTAATACAGCAGATAAGCTTTTAAGCAGGCTTATCTCCGCCAACCTAGTTGCCAGGTTAAGTGGTGGCCAGTGCTTATAGCACATGCCGCAGCTGGGATCTTTAGCTGTCGTCATTCCCATGCCTGCTGTTGGTGCCGAGCTTCCTCATGCTCGCTCTCAAAGACAACTTCAGAAAATCAAGTCTCCCTGCCCCATCGTTACAACTTCCAACACCCATATTCCGCAAGGTGCTGCAGACAAGGTGGCGTATCTGGAGCTCTGTTACTGCCCTCAGGACTCATCTCTACTGTCCATAGTCACTCTCGTGTCGATATAATTGGAGATTGCACCCTCTCGGACACCGCCATAAATACTTGGTGGGCTCTCTCTCACGTCTGCCTGCCACCTGACCTTCTCCAGATCTCTGCGAATTCGAGAACATCGTCATCATGCTGCTCAGGATTCGTGGGCCTGATGGCATGCTACGCATCGCCGTCGAAAAAGACGAGAGCTTCGCCGAGTTGACTCAGAAGTTCCTACCCCAGCTCCCTCCAACCGTCGACCCCGCCACCATCACTTTCTCGAACCACCCAGCCGGCATTGACCCTAAGTCCTTTCACGAGATAGCACATCTGAGCATCGGTCAGTTCGGACTTAATCATGGCGACATGATCTTCATCAAATACGGCCATGCCGATTCCAGCACCAATGGCTTCACGAACGGATCCATAGATATCAAGGGAAAGGGAAAGGCGCCCCTGGCTTCTACAACCAATCGACTGAATGGAAAGCCGATTCTGCCCACCGAGGACATGCCCATCGATCCGCCACCCCTAAGCTCCCCGACCAACGAGCGAATCAAGAATCCTTGGGAGGTCGTGGTTCAGTCCAAGCTGGATGATGCGCTGGACAAGAAGGATGGCAAAATACCTCGCAAGATGGACAAGATGTGCCGGCACGGACCCAAGGGCATGTGTGACTACTGCCAGCCTCTCGATCCCTTCAATGCCAAATATTTGGACGAGAAGAAGATCAAGTACATGTCCATGCACTCGTACCTCAAAAAGATCAACGCGGACAAGAACAAGCCCGAATCCGGAAGTTCCTACATACCACCCCTCGTCGAGCCATACTACCGGGTCAAGAGGGATTGCCCTTCCGGCCATCCGCAATGGCCTGAAGGGATTTGCACAAAATGTCAGCCGAGTGCTATCACGTTGCAGCCACAGCAGTTCCGTATGGTGGACCATGTCGAATTTGCATCCCCTCAAATCGTCGACAGCTTTCTCAACTACTGGCGTCAATCTGGCGCTCAGAGAATCGGAGTCATGTATGGCCGCTACGAAGAATACGAGGAGGTGCCTTTGGGCATTAAAGTGGTCGTTGAGGCTATCTACGAACCGCCCCAGGTGGACGAAATCGACGGAGTTACCCTGAAGCCCTGGGACAATGAAAAGGATGTCGATGAAATCGCTCGACTGTGTGGATTGCAGCAGATTGGTGTGATATGGACTGACCTCTTGGACACTGGCGCAGGCGATGGCAGCGTCATTTGCAAGAGACACGCCGACTCTTACTTCATTGCGTCGCAGGAAATATGTTTCGCCGCGCGTCTGCAGGCGCAACATCCCAAAGCTTCCAAATGGAGTGACACTGGTCGATTTGGATCCGACTTCGTTACCTGCATTATCTCGGGTAATTCAGAGGGAGGTATTGAAATCAGTGCCTACCAAATGTCGAATGATGCTGTCGAAATGGTGCGGGCAAACATCATTGAACCCTCGGCAGATCCCCAACGAATGTTGGTTCAAGAGGAAGAAGAGGATGACGGTTCCACCAGCCGAACTCGCTACATCCCTGAGGTGTTCTACCGCAGAATCAACGAGTACGCTGCAAATGTACAGGAGAACGCAAAGCCTGATTTCCCAGTGGAATACCTCTTTGTTACCTTGACACATGGATTCCCTGACAATGCGCAGCCATTGTATAGAGGCACTGGTTTCCCGATTGAGAACCGAGAGTTGATTGGCGAGGTGCAGGAGCCTGGGTCAGTTTACAGGAAGCTGAAGTCCAGCTCGGAAGCCAGCGATGGACAGCTGGTTTTGTCAGACTTCCACCTCCTCTGCTTCCTGCATCAAATGGGTATTCTATCCAAGGTAGGTAGCGGAACATGAACAGCAACCACTGTATGTAAGAGTACTAATCTTCTTCTCAATGCAGGACGAAGAAGGGCTTTTGTGTCGCGTGGCCTCGACACACGACCTCGCAGATGCCTACAAGCTGATGTCGACGGACGGCTGGAAGACCTTGTTGGCAATCTTGCAAACGACTGGTGAGAGAACCCCTTTCAAGCGCCGCCGTGAAGAACCTACACAAGTAGGCAGCGGCTTCGGCTCAACATTCCTTTCCCGTGCAGACAGATCCGACTCTGAATCCGAACATCTTGCTAAGCGAATTGCCGGGGTTAGGCTGAATCGACGCTCGGAGAACGACAATTAAATCTGTCATGACGGATGCATCATGACAAATATAGGGGTCATGAACTGGAAAACAAGGTCTGCATCTTGAGTCCCATCTTTTGCTATGATGAGAGATGGCGTGGCAGACATGCATGCAGCATCGTAGTTACGGAGCGTGTATCTGGTGCTATTTGAGAGTAAGCGCATTGCTTTGGGCGTTGGTGGGTACAGGGTTCAAGGAACGGCACCATAGAAGCATGGGCTTGTTGGAGAGAATGACTTCCAATAATCGATAGTCACAATGTTAAGAAGTGCGAGGGGACATTGACATTTTCAATGAAAAGAGTCAAATGCGTCATCGCCATTGTCATTCTCTTCGGATGTTGCCAGAATCACGCCTGGGCGCGCCGATTCCTCAAGCAACGACAGAAGTCAAGTGTAAGTTCATGAGTTGAAATTGGATGCCAGAGTTGCGCTTGTATTGTGCACATCTCCACATTTGATGTATGATATCAAGTACACATACTAATTAAATTTGAAAACTGCGCTTTTTTTTCCCTTTTTTTCCCTTCTTTTTTTTCTTTTTCTTTTTTTTTTTTAACGACATTCGTTGCCCTTGCTCACTTGCCAGAGCCACAAGACAGAGATATAGTACACACAATTCAATCACTACTGAGGCTTTCAATGCTTGCTCGTGTCAGGGTAGTATTTTATACCCGGGCCAGGAACACCCATCTCCTCTTTCGCTGCTGCGATCACCTCCTGGACCTTGGTGGCGTCATGCGGATACATTTGCTGCACCTTGGAGTAGTAGTACTGTATCAGCACTTCGTACAGCGTCCGCGGCTGCTTCATGCTCTCCGCGGCGGTGCTGGTGCCATTCTCCCCAGAGCCTTCCTCCAGCAAGCCCACGGACTTGAGCAGTTCAAGCCGCTCCTGCAGCTTGAGCGTGGCGCGAATGACGAGTTTCACCATGCGCGGCGTCTGGCGCTCGATGCCTTCTTGCTCAGCGAGCATCTCGAGGACAACGCCGCGTGTCAGCTTGTACTCCATGACGTCGCGCAGGGCCTGCAGCACGGCGACTACACCGGCCCAGTCGTTCGCCTTACGGAAACTGTGGAGGACAAGCTTGACCTGGGTTTCGGATAATTTGCCACGGTTAGCGCGGAAGTGGCCTGCGAATATCCAGCTGCTGGACAAAAGGTCCCGGAAAATGTCGCGCGCCTGTCGGCTTGCAGCAGCGTGCACCTCGTTATTGACGTAGATGCCAAGCACCTGGTTGACAGCGAGCGCGCGGAACATGATGACAAAGGTGTCAATGTTGGGAACAATGTCATGCTCGCGCACCATGAGATCATAAAGCTTTTGGGCCTTGTCACCGCGATTCTGCGCGACCGCAGCGGCGAGCAATTCGTTCATCATCATCGAATCATCGGGCATGGCGCACTCCTTGAATGCGACAAAGAGTTCTTCAAGGCGACCAAACATTTCGCGCTCGCGGTACATTTCGGCAAGGATGACAAAGGTTTCGACGGTGGCTCGTGGCACCATATAGTAGTCGAGGTCCGGTCCCTCATGGTCAGAGCGATTAGGTCGGTTGTCCACAAGCTTCATGGGCCACTCTAGAGCAGCCTGGCGATCACGCAGCTCAACAAACGTCTTGCGGCTTCGAATCATGGACCATGCTAGCCGTTCAGCTTTGTCGCGGTATTCCACAGTGCCGGTGCGCAGCCAAGCACCTAGTAGTCCATTAACCTGGATCGAAGCCGCCATAACGCCATTCTTTTGCATGAAAATTAGGACTTGATAGGCGCTGTCCACATCCCCAGCGCCGATGAGTCGTTTGAGCCACTTTCCAAAGAAGAAGCCATTCCTCACTTCATTAGGTAGCTTGGCTTTGCCATAGAGGTTCACGGTCCCGGCGAGCATCATGTCGGTGAACGCATACATGGCGTAGTCTGTATGTCCACTAGTAAGGAAAATGGATATCACATCGTCATAGTCTTCAATAACCATGGGTTTTTCGAGTTGTGTAGCAAGTTCCCGCATGCGTCGATACAAAATGAAACCCTTTTCGGCCGTGTCCGGTTCTTCACAGTATGCCCGAATAAGATGTAGGAGCACGCGCGAGTCGGCAGGGTGCTCAGGACTCGACATTTCCAGCAGACTTCTGCTGGTCCTTTCCGCTCGCTCGAGGTCACCGAGGGCACACCACATGCGCACCCCAAATGCGTAAAACGGCATGGCAGTTGCTGGATCCGAGGCTTGTAAGCTCGCCACGGCTCTCTTCCAGGCATCCCGCGCTTCTGAACGGTGGCCAGACTCGAATGTGGCCTCTATAGCGAGCAATTGCTGGCCGAGAGACAGAGAAACACCTGCCTTGGTCATCATCCTGGAAAGCTCGCGGATACGAGATAGCCTGTGAACATTCTCGTTGGAGTCGCAAGTCAGGACGGTCCAAAGCGCGTCCCAGACGGTCTGTGGTACAATCGTGTTCGGCTTGAGAAGTGCTGGGGTCAACATAGCGAGGTACTTCCACACTAAGGTAATGTGCAGCCTCGTCAGCCTGTCCTTTCTCTTGGCCTTCATGGCGAGCTCGAGCTTCTGACTGAGGGTAGCGGCTTGTCCAGCGCGCAGGTAGTACTTTTGGTTGCTAAAGTCGGCCATGCTGAGTTGAATGCGCGGCATACCATCGTCTTCCGCACTGTCTCCGCCTGTAAAGTAATCGTAGCTCTTCATGGCTCTCTCAAGGGCCTCGAGAGATCCTGGCGGGCCGTGCTTCTCCAGGATTCTCTCGAGCAGTCCGGCGCTTTTCTTCTCCAGCTTGGGCACGAGCTCGTCGAGCTTGTCCATCTTGGCCGTAGTCTCGGCCTCGAGGTTCCTGATGTCCTCAAAACTGGGCTCATCTTCGTCGTCATCCTCTTCTGCTAGTGGCTGGCGGGGCGTGACTTTGCCAGTCTCGGGGTCCTTGTCGAAGTACCTGATGACGGGCCTGCCCGACTTGGCTGCAATGTCCTTGGGCAGGGGAGGCGCCCTCGGTTTGTGGCCTTTGGGCCGAAAGGCGTAGCCTCGTGTGAAGCGCTGGACTGGCGACGAAGGAACCGCGAGCAAGGCCAGGCAAGGACGGCAAATGTAGGAATTTTTGCAGTTCGCTACATCTAAGAGGGCAGCTCTCGGAGGCATGGGATATGGTGAGGTCAGGCTGCAAGCGGGACTTGGCTTGCATTTGCACGGGGGCTGTCGCTGGGGCTGGTTTGCTGGCTGATTTGACTGATGGTGGGCGTGTGTTTGGAGTGGGTGAATGGCGACACAACAGGAAGAGTTGCAGGTGAGCCCAGAAGAATCGCCGCGGGCTGATAGCGAGGAAAGTACAGCCAAGTGGTGCAGTCAGTGAAGTGAGTCTTTCTCTCTGGCAGCGGGCAAGTGACGACAGGCTACTTGTGGCAGTGCACTAATGAGTCGCCGCCCTGCAGTCAAAAATTCCCTTATCAGCACGACCCAGACGCGATAAGCAGGGGTCAGCGCTGCAAGCGGTAGGCGGTCTGCATTATTTTTCCAATTCTGCGCCCCGGTTACTGGACTTTGTCCCTCTTGCGCTTTTGCGTAGCGATCAGTTCCAACATCACGAGCCAGGCCGTCGACGGTCCCTCACTCTTTTCTCGCTCGCGCTCCCAGAATCCCAGTCGCAAGGACCGTAAGTACACAACAACGACAGCTCAAATCTTCAACACCATTCTGTCCCACCTCTCCACTTGGCGCCCGCCATGTCGGCTCCCCATCCCGACTTCCTGCGCTTCACCGGCCACAAGTCCTTCACCCACCGCCTCATCCTCTCCACTCTTACCGGCCGACCTGTCCACATCTCTGGCATCCGCAGCTCCTCGCCGACCGCGCCAGGTCTAGCTCCCCATGAGGTCTCCTTCTTGCGCCTGCTCGAGGCCGTGACCAACGGCTCTTCGATGCAAATCTCGTACACCGGTACCACTATAACCTACCACCCGGGCCTCATCACCGGTACCATTGCCGGCTCAGGCGCCGCATCCGACGATGTCATTGAGCACGCGCTGCCACCAAACTGCACTCGCGGCGTCAGCTACTTCCTGCTGCCACTCGCCCTCCTTGCGCCCTTCTCCAAGGCCCACATGAACGTACGCTTCTCCGGGCCGGGTGTCATCACCTCCGCCACCGAAAACGGCGACATGTCCGTCGACAGCTTCCGCACCGCCATCCTCCCTCTATACGGCCTCTTTGGCATACCTCCTGCCCGCATCGAGCTCCGCGTCTTACAACGATCCTGCCCTGGCCCCCGCGGCTCAGGTGGCGGCGGCCTGGTCGAGCTGCGCTTTGCAAGTCAGGTGCGCCTGCCAAAGACTCTCCACTTGAACCGCACCCCGGGAAGAATACGACGGATCCGCGGCGTGGCCTACTGTACGGGCGTGTCGGCTAGCAACAATGCGCGCATGATCCACGAGGCGAGAAGGGTGCTCAACCCACTTGTGTCGGACATTCACATTGCTGCGCAATACGATCCCGCACCACTTGTGCCTGACAAGAATGCACCAGGCAAGGGGAAGAAGAAGCTTGGTATCGGTTTCGGTCTCAGTCTGGTGGCCGAGTCAAGCGTTCCTGGTGTCTTGTACTCTGCAGATGTCGTGGCGCCGCCGCAGGGTGGCATTGTTCCAGAAGACATCGGAACAAGATGCGCGTACCAGCTGGCTGAGATCATACAACAGGGTGGATGTGTCAGTTGGTCTGGCGCCAGAACGGTGCTTACGTTGATGGCAATGGGCTCAGAAGACGTTGGACGACTAAGAATAAGCAAGGAGACGCTGGGTACGGAGGAAGTGCTGGGTCTGGCGAGAGATTTGAGAACATTTGGCGCAGCAAGCTGGGGTCTTAGACCAGTGGACGAGACAGATGCAGAAGATATCATAGTGTCAGTCAAGGGCTCAGGAGTGGGCAACGTTGGAAGAAAGATGGCTTAAAACAAGCCAGAATAGCCAAATATGATTGGAGGAACCCCAAAAGATTTGATGACAACGCTAAGCTCGCACCTCTATTATCAGCGGCCAAATTTTCTATCACATGTCTGTCTATGCATTGCCTTGCTGTCTTGGTCCTGCTCTACGCCGACTTCTTGCGGCGATGGCTGCCAATCTGCTCGTGTAGCCTGTCAACTGCAGCGAATAAGCGGCCGCACCAGGATCTCGAGCATGGTCCGTCGCCAGAGTGCGAACCACATGCACGACGTGGAGGTTTGCCAACAGGCCGTTCCCTGACATGAGTACATCCACCAT
The DNA here is from genome assembly GCA_003019895.1 of Coniella lustricola. Classification (NCBI taxonomy): domain Eukaryota; kingdom Fungi; phylum Ascomycota; class Sordariomycetes; order Diaporthales; family Schizoparmaceae; genus Coniella; species Coniella lustricola. The sequence goes on along the minus strand of KZ678485.1, from coordinate 55,753 downwards.
GCTCGGTCTGTCTGCCCCTTCTGTCGACTGCGATCCGGCTAGTGTTCGGAGTACTCGCTGATACCTCGCCTCTAAAATACCCGTCATCCCACTAATACCGCCACTAGCGGTGTCTGTTGGGTTTTGTCCATTCGCCAATGGTCGCATTTCAATATCGTTGGTATCGTTCCCACCGAGAGCATCGTCTCGCAAGACACCACGCTCTTCTGAATCCAGATCTTGCCTATCTGTATGTGCGCCCGCCACGGCATCGACGGCTGCCGTCGGTCTGAAAGCTGCAGTGTTGTTCACATTCGTGCTTTTTGGAAATCCTCCGGCAGACACCCTCCGCAGTGTGATTTCAAGTTTCTTCAAGCGGTCCTTCTCGACCAGAACAGCACACATAACACACTGCAGCAAAAGAACCAAGCAGTCGAGCAGGACCAGACCGAGTCTCGACGTCGGTGCTTTTTGTCCAATCAGATCGATGATGACGGCGCCGTGTAGGTAGCCGCGCATGGTTTCATTGGCCTGCGGAAGGGCAAAAAAGAGATGCAAGAGGACGCACGTGATGTTGGAAGCGAAGATGGCGTAGATTTGTGGTCGTGGTGCTGGCATGAGTCTGAGGAAGTCTTCGGGCTTGGGTGTCAGGTACATATACTGCACAAAGGAGCGCATGACAAGGCGCGTGAAAGAGCAACTATTTTCAGTGGAAAGGAGTTGTCCGTGAGCATTCTTATTGGCAATTTTCGAAAGAGGGTACAGGCTCTTTGAACAAGAGCGAAAGGGCTGTTACATACTCCATATAGTATAGAACACACAGCTCAGCAAAGATGACAACGTCCAGGCTACTCATGAGGTGTGTCATGAAATCGAGCTTCCTCGCGATGCCTGCCTTGGCCCGGCGCATCCGCGATGACGACCGTCGACGGCGCCCATCTCGAGAGCGTCGTCGTGCACTGCGAGCTCGAGGCTGCTGCGTATTATGCGGACTGCTGCTCGATCCCTCGCCAGCATTGTCAGTCTCGTTGCCGGTGGAAGTGGCATCACTGTCGTTATCGGTGTCGTCGTCGTCGTCGTCGCGTGTGGGCAAGCGGGCCGTGTCGCGCGCTGCTGTGGGATCATTGCTCATAGCTTCCGCCGCATCTGATGAAGGAAGCTGCTTCTCGAATTCAGGCTGACGACATGTAATTATCACATGTTATGCGGTGTTCGAAAGAAGAGATGGCCGTATTCAAGCGCGCACGTGGTGGGGATTGAAAAAGGGATGACTTAGCAGGGAAAGAGAGCGCAAAAGTGTGGCAAGTTGCAGATGGTTGCTGATGGTAAATCCAAGTTCCCCAGGCTGTCGATGCTCCAGTCACTTTGGCCCGCTAAACAGAGCGTCAGTCAACGTCAACTCGGCCAATTATTAGTGCTTATATAATGTGCAGGAGGCTCGCTGCGAACGACAAGCCGTAGTATAGACAAGAACGCCCCAGGGGTGTTTCTAGAGAAGTTGGTGGGGTTCTCAGTCTGCACAGGGGTCCTGACAGCAACTGGGCTGCAAAGCGAATTGTTTGACTGCCAGAACTGCCCCTCGTTGGCCGCGGTGACTCAAGTTTCCCATACGAAGCAACCCTGCGACATCACATCCATCTCGGCTCTCGAAACGCCCAAATCGACTACTTGGCAACAGACCTCTCTATCTTCCAAGATGGCCGCCTCTGGGGATTTGACCACGGAGATTCTCCAGACGCTGTCCAAAACGTCCCCGATTCAATCGCAGGAAGCCTTCCCACAGTCCTCCTTCGGCGAGCTCAAGGCAGCCCTCGACCGTCTGGCCTCCCGGTCCATGGTCACGTACGAGCAAATCGAGAAGGACGAATTCATACTCGAGGCTGAGGCTGAACAGATTGTCGCCAACGGCAGTCATGAGGCAAGAGTTTTTGAAGCCCTACGCCAGGCTGTGGAGGGCTTGAGCGTGCAGGACCTGGAGAAGGCCATTGGTGACAAGAGCGTGACCAAGGTTGGCCAGGGCAAGGCCTTCAAGGAGAAGTGGATTTCTAAGACGAGCGACGGCAAGCTCAAGGCTTCAGTAAGGAATGCCAATGAACCGTACTGCAATAGATCAGCGCTGACAGGGCAAAACAGGTGGAATCGATCAAGGACGTTAGTCGAGAACAGCTTCAAACGATCAAGGACACACGTACCCATCCCGAAGCCAAGGTTCTCATCGATTTGAAGAAGCGCAAGCTCATCAAACAGCAGAAGGTCATCCATTTCAAGATACAAAAGGGCGAGAAATTTGCCCTGGAGATAACAAAGGAGGAGACAGACTTGACTGCCGACATGCTGCAGTCTGGCGCGTGGAAATCGGCTGCTTTCAAGCCTTACAACTTCAAGGCTCTGGGTGCTGACCAAAATGCTGGCACCCTCCACCCTCTCAACAAGGTGCGATCCGAGTTTCGCCAGATCTTCTTCGAAATGGGTTTCGAGGAGATGCCCACCAGCAAGTTCGTCGAGTCGGGCTTTTGGAACTTTGATGCCCTCTTTGTCCCGCAACAACATCCTGCCCGTGATCTGCAAGACACCTTTTACATCTCCGACCCTAAGCGCGCCGATCCACCACGAGCAACTTCCCCAGATGACAAGGCCGACTACAAGACGTACTGGGAGAACGTCAGGGCAGTGCATGAGAATGGAAAGTTTGGCTCGATCGGCTACAGATACCCATGGTCGGAGGAGGAGTCGTTGAGGCTGGTCCTGCGTACACACACCACGGCCATCTCGACGGCGATGTTGCACAAGCTGGCGCAAAAGAAGGGCCCCGACGGCCGCCCACCGCCTGCGCGTTACTTCTCCATTGACAGAGTCTTTCGCAACGAGACTGTGGATGCAACACATTTGGCAGAATTCCACCAGGTTGAGGGCGTAATTGCCGACTATGGACTAACGCTTGGCGGCCTGATGGAGTTCATGGAAATCTTCTTCAACAAGATGGGTATTACAGACTTGAAGTTCAAGCCAGCCTACAACCCATACACGGAGCCAAGTATGGAAATCTTCAGCTTCCACAAGGGCTTGAACAAGCTTGTGGAAATCGGCAACAGTGGTATGTTCCGGCCGGAAATGCTCGAAGCCATGGGTCTGCCCAAGGATCTCAGAGTGTATGGCTGGGGATTGAGTCTGGAGCGACCGACCATGATCAAGTACGGCATTTCAAATATCCGTGAGCTTCTGGGTCACAAGGTGGATCTAAGCTTCATTGAGCGCAACCCTGCTGTGCGCCTGGACAAGAACTAGACGACGGCATGTAGATACCTATGCATTGGATTGGCAAGCTGAGGGAGCCAGTAGGTGTTTCAAAATGAAGATCCGGTTGAATGGCAGCCAATTGACATGTGACTCTGTTAGCTCTGGTACAGCCGTGCAAAGTTTCTTGCAAGACGGTTCACCTGCTGATAACGGAAATGTGGTGACTTTTGTTATGTTCAGCGAACCACCCCTGGCTTTGTTTAGACTGAGGCTAGTAAAAATAGTTAGAGATCAAACGGTACAGGGCATATAACAGCGCGCAAGAGCCCTCAATTGAATTTGTCAAGAGTTCATTAATCAATACAACGTTGCTGAAGAGCCGCAGGAGAACTACAAGTCAACCTTCTGATCAATGCCTCTCGTCACGCCCGATTTGGAGCCCAGAATCAGCTTCTGTGGTCCTGTTGAGCTGCAAATGGAGCCGTGTTACACAGGCTCGTTGAGAAATTGTCATCAGGTTCTGCTTATGACTCTTTTCAGGATGCAGCCGTAGATAGGACATTGAATACATCGCACAGCGGGTACTATTGAGTCCCATAGGTGAAGCTGTTTGGTAAGTGATTTGTTCTGGTGAGTCACGGGATGTGGCTTCCATCACCTTTGACGCTGCGCAAATGGCAGACACTGGAGGTACAGATACTTTGGGCACGACTGAATGTGTCAGGTACAGAGCAGACAGTGCGGGTCGTAAAACAGCAGAGTTTCGTCATTTCCCCAGCTGGCTATCGCGATTAGCGAATCCGGAGAGCTGGAAGTGAGCCGCTGCTGGGTTGGGGCCTGAATGCCCGGCATCGGCCTGGGCCCTGCATCCACTTTGCGGGGGAGTCTTGGAAATTTTTACAAGTACTGAGTACAAGCAGGGTCTCAGATACCACCCTGGAGCCAACGCGTGCCAGGCTGGATGGGCGCGTATCTCGTCGTGCTCGAGGATGCTAACGGTTTCCAGGCTAGCAACGAAAATAATGAGGATCGACACAAGATGCAAGAGAGACAAGGCAGGCGCAGACAAAGCAAAGCCAGGACGAGCGACGAGTCATGGGCTGGAGGGCGGGGCAGGGCTGCTGAGTTTCTCCTGGTACTTGCACGAGATAGTGGGCGTGAGCATGCGCAACTGGTAATCGGAGCTTTTGTTTATCTTATCTCGACACGCTTCCTTTTTTAAAATCCTTAGCGGGGTCCCCTTCTCGAGGTTTGGACGATTCACACCACTGCCTCTTGCCCTTTTTTTGCAACCTCAGCGCTCATATCTCGGTCAACTGGGAGAACGAGGGCGGAACAGGGTGAATTGACCCCCCGATCCAATTGGTACATCGCCGCCGTCCTTTTGTCGTTGCACAGCTGCCCTCAGATCATGGCGCCCTCCATGTATTTGGGAGCGCGAGCTCCCGCCTTGTTGCGACAAGGCTGTCGCCTGCCAATGCCAGCTGCGCACACAATCAGGACCTTCACGGCCGCCAGCACAAACGCCGTCAACAGGTTACCTGTTCAGACCCGCCAATCCCTCCAGAAGCGCAACTTCCAGACCACGGCCCGCTGCCTATCAGCTGCTGCCCAGTCTGCGCCCAACCCGCAGGCCTACATCCAGAGCGGTGTCGTGAAGCCTAAGGAGACGGTTGACGTTAAGAAGGTTCTGGTCATTGGGTCTGGTGGTCTTGCCATTGGCCAGGCCGGAGAGTTTGACTACTCAGGTACGTTTTGGAGAAGCCTTCTTCAACCGCTGTTCATGGGCACTTGCATTTGGCGAGCTGCGCCAGTCGGATGAGTCACATGCCACGACTCAGTGCAAATACAGGCTCAGCATTGACTAACAGAAACTCATCTGTAGGATCGCAAGCTCTCAAGGCCCTCAAGGAGGCTGGCGTCAAGTCTGTTCTGATCAATCCCAACATCGCGACCATCCAGACCAACCACTTCATTGCGGACGAAGTCTACTACCGTACGTACGCCCCTGCGATGGCTGTGCGCCAAGCCCTCTCTCGCCAGCTCCCTGGAAGCCTGCTACGCAGGTCTTTTATTTCTGAGGCTTCTTCTAAGAGAGGCTGCTCACAGAATTACTTCCCAATTGCGCCTGTGAGATTCCAATTGCTGACAATGGCTGGCTTTTCTAAACAGTACCCGTCACCCCTGAATACGTCACCTACGTGATTGAGCGCGAAAAGCCCGATGGCATCTTCCTTTCCTTTGGTGGCCAGACCGCTCTGAACCTTGGTGTTCAGATGCAGCGTCTCGGTCTCTTTGAGAAGTACGGTGTCAAGGTCCTGGGAACCAGCGTCCGCACCCTCGAGCTCAGTGAGGATCGTGACCTCTTCGCCAAGGCCCTCGAGGAGATCAACATTCCTATTGCCAAGTCTATCGCTGTCAACACAATCGAAGAAGCTCTCGATGCCGCCAAGAACATTGGATACCCTATCATCGTCCGTGCTGCCTATGCTCTAGGTGGTCTTGGATCTGGTTTTGCCAACAACGAGGAGGAGCTCCGCAACATGGCTGCCCGGTCACTGACACTCTCTCCTCAAATCTTGGTCGAGAAGTCTCTGAAGGGCTGGAAGGAAGTCGAGTACGAGGTTGTCCGTGACGCCAACAACAACTGTATCACTGTTTGCAACATGGAGAATTTCGACCCTCTCGGCATTCACACCGGCGACTCTATCGTTGTTGCGCCTAGTCAGACTCTGAGTGACGAGGAGTACCACATGCTTCGGTCTGCTGCCATCAAGATTGTCCGTCACTTGGGCGTCGTTGGCGAGTGTAACGTTCAGTACTGCTTGCAGCCCGATGGCTTGGACTACCGTGTTATTGAGGTGAACGCCCGTCTGTCTCGTTCGTCGGCTCTCGCCTCCAAGGCGACTGGATACCCCTTGGCCTACACCGCTGCAAAGATTGGTCTTGGTCACAGTCTACCCGAGCTTCCCAACGCTGTCACCAAGACAACGACGGCCAACTTTGAACCTTCGTTGGATTATATTGTTACCAAGATTCCTCGCTGGGATCTTTCCAAGTTCCAGCACGTCAAGCGCGACATTGGCAGCTCCATGAAGTCTGTGGGTGAGGTTATGGCCATTGGCCGTACCTTTGAAGAGTCTTTTCAGAAGGCTATTCGCCAGGTCGACCCCAAGTTCGTCGGTTTCCAGGGCGACAAGTTTGCCGATCTCGACTACGAGCTGCAAAACCCGACTGACCGTCGCTGGCTGGCCGTCGGCCAGGCTCTGCTTCATGAGGACTACACCGTTGACCGCGTTCACGACTTGACTAAGATCGACAAGTGGTTCTTGTACAAGCTGCAGAACATTGTTGACTGCACCAAGGAGCTTCAGGCCGTTGGTAACCTTGAAGGCATTAAGAAGGACCTGATGATGAAGTCCAAGAAGATGGGTTTCTCGGACAAGCAGATTGCTCATGCTGTGAACAGCACCGAGGACCAGGTTCGCGCTCTTCGTTTGCAATATGGCATCAGACCATGGGTCAAGAAGATTGACACCTTGGCTGCTGAATTCCCTGCCGACACCAACTACCTGTACACCACCTATAACGCATCTAGCCACGACGTCACCTTTGAGGACAAGGGTACCATCATTCTGGGTAGCGGTGTGTACCGTATTGGTAGCTCCGTCGAATTTGACTGGTGTGCTGTGAGCGCCACTCAGGCTCTGCGCAAGATGGGCCACAAGACGGTCATGATCAACGTAAGTTTGATTTCTAGGCTTCTACCCTGCATCTGCGGCTGGGGAGCGCCCCAAGATAAGTTTGTTTGTCTGACAGTAAGCTAACTTGTGATGACTTGAATAGTACAACCCTGAGACCTACAGGTAAGTCGCGAAAATACATGGCCACATCTCGCAATTTGGTTTTATTTTCATACCTTACTGACATGATGTTAGTACCGACTTCGACACTGCTGACAAGCTCTACTTCGAGGAGTTGAGCTACGAGCGTGTAATGGATATCTACGAGCTTGAGGCTGCCAGCGGCGTGGTGGTCTCTGTCGGAGGACAGTTGCCCCAGAACATTGCCCTCCGTCTGCAAGAGACTGGAGGTGCCAATGTTCTCGGAACTGACCCCAAGGACATTGACAAGGCCGAAGACCGTCAAAAGTTCTCTGCCATCCTCGACAGCATTGGTCTCGACCAGCCTGCCTGGAAGGAGCTTACTTCGGTCAAGGAGGCCGAGAATTTTGCCAATGAGGTTGGCTATCCCGTGCTCGTCCGCCCCAGTTATGTTCTGTCTGGTGCCGCCATGACGGTCATTCGCAGCCAGGACGAACTGAAGGACAAGCTCGAGGCCGCCAGCAGTGTGTCGCCTGACCACCCTGTCGTAATCAGCAAGTTCATTGAGGGCGCTCAAGAGATTGACGTTGATGGTGTCGCTTCCGAGGGCAAGCTGCTCATTCACGCTGTCAGTGAGCACGTTGAGCAGGCCGGTGTCCACTCTGGTGACGCTACCTTGGTCCTGCCCCCTGCCTCGCTTGAGGCCAGCATCATGTCGCGCGTCAAGGAGATTGCTGAGAAGGTTGCCAAGGCCTGGAACATCACTGGACCTTTCAACATGCAAATCATCAAGGCTGATGATCCCGAGGGTGGCGAGCCACAGCTCAAGATTATCGAGTGCAACCTCCGTGCCTCCCGCTCCTTCCCCTTCGTCAGCAAGGTTCTCGGAACCAACTTCATTGACGTCGCCACCAAGGCTCTGGTTGGCGAGAATGTCCCCGCGCCCACTGATCTGATGGCTGTCAAGCGTGACTACCTTGCCACGAAGGTCCCACAGTTCTCGTGGACCCGTCTGGCTGGTGCTGATCCCTTCCTGGGCGTTGAGATGGCCTCCACTGGTGAGATGGCTTGCTTCGGTAAGGACCTCGTTGAGGCCTATTGGACTTCTCTGCAGTCTGCCATGAACTTCCGCGTGCCCGAACCTGGCGAGGGTCTGCTCTTTGGCGGTGAGCTCAAGAAGGAGTGGCTGACCAAGATCATCGACTACGTGTCTCCTCTCGGCTACAAGCTGTACGCTGCCGACAAAGAGGTCAAGGAGTTCCTCGAGTCGTCGGCCAAGAACAAGGTCAGCGTCGAGGTGATTGAGTTCCCCAAGGAGGACAAGCGTGCTCTCCGTGAGGTCTTCAAGAAGTACGACATTCGTGGCGTCTTCAACCTTGCCCGTGCTCGTGGCAAGACTGTCATGGATGTGGACTATGTCATGCGCCGGAACGCCGTTGACTTTGGCGTCCCTCTATTCATGGAGCCCCAGGTATGTTCCTTTTCTTTCCTTCCTTTCTCCCCTCCCATACATGCATGATTCTTCAAGATCATATAAGAGTATATATGCTTACATATAGTGTAGACCGCCATTCTTTTCGCCCAGTGCATGAGCGAGAAGCTGCCCCGGGCTGAAGGCATTCCCTCAGAGGTCCGCAGATGGTCGGAGTTCCTCCAAGGCAAGCCTTTGTAATTTTAGAATCAAACGAAAACACACACGCACGCACACACACACACACACACACATGCGAAACTCGAAATATTGTAGGGGGTTCTCTCTATAAGGGCGTAAGGATATCAAAAAATTGCGAGGAGTCAGCAGCCACAACCCCACCCCCAAGACCACCCACCCGCCATGGGGTTTTCCGTCTCCCTCTCTTTCGGTAGGCGTTGATATGGGCTTTTTTATTATTTTATTTATCCTCGGTGGTCAGATGGTCAGAGTTAATAAACTCTGTTTGTTTTAAATAAAGCAATATTTGATTTTATTGAAAGTTCTGTTCTGTACTAGGCAGCCTGGCATTTTTACCAAAAAGCCAAAGCCATAGTCAGCCAAACAAAACACAAAACAAAGGAGAAGGAGCATTGGAAATCCCCGAAAATAAAGAAGTACAAGAACGGAAGAAGGACAGTGGTAAAGCAACATGGTTATATACCATCATCAACGATAAATCATTGATTGAAACCCAATTATTCACGAACTCAGATAGAGGGACAGATTTGGTGGGATGTATGTATGTATGTAATATGATGAAATCTTAGGACAAACACAACTCTTACTTCTATTGCCATGGTCGATATTTGTGCGTGCGATTCTTGACGTGTTGACGAGATCAAATCAGTGTCACTGGGAAAGAAAGTGTCTTGGGAAACGGGTGATGAATTTGTCATAAATGGTGGTACGAAACTTGGTGATATCTCCGTGGGTTGGGGGTGGGAGAGGTTCGGGAGAACGTCAATTTCTTGAAGCTCCGCACACAGCGTCATTTTCACAACTGTAATCATGCGCCATGTTAGGGCTATATGTAGGTCTTGAGTAGAGAAGGCCTGTGTGAAAAGATGCCTTCTGCTGGGTTCACCGCCCTCAACGGATGCCACCACCATGATGAAATCGGATTCCATTACCCTGGAAGCGCCAACGTAATATTACAATAACAAGAGTTGTCTGTAACGTATGTAAAAGGACCTAATAACAATGTGCAACGTTATGGAAACGTCAAAATCCCTAAAGGTGCAGACGGAAGGTGGCGACCTCGAACGGCCGTAGGGTGAAAGGATAATTGCCGTCCTTATCCTTCTGCAATTCAGCCTGACCAGGGATCTCATCCTCGAGAACGTTGACCTTGGTAATCTTCTTGGCCTTCCACTGAGTGGAGATGGCGGTTCGAGAGCGGCCGCCTAGCGACTCATATACACGTAGAATAACGCTCTTGCCTTTGCGGCTAGGCAGATCACCAACAGAGACATCCTCATCGTCCTCGCCACGCTTGACGCAGTCAAGGATGATGGCTGGGTCACCAACCAGTTTGACTGGGCTGTGGTGGGATAGAGCCTGGCTTGTTGGCTTGTAGTGGTGAGGCTTGCGCACAAGGGTGATGGGCGCGTTGAACTCGTAGCCTGCGCGGACAGTGAGCGGTCCCAGGGGACCTTCGTGAGGCAGGATGGCATAGCGGATCTTGTGGTGGCCCATGTCCGCGTGTGCGTCTGGTGCCTTGGGTGCGCGGAGCAGAGACAGACGCATCAGATTGCCGACAGTGGCGAAGCCGTATTTGCTATCGTTGAGTACGGAGACACCATAGTTGGACTCGGAAAGATCAGCAAACTTGTGATGACACACCTCAAACTTGGCCATCTCCCAGTCAGTGTTGTAGTGAGTGGGGCGCTTGACAACGCCATACTGCACCTCATAGTTGGCCTCCGTGTTGCGGATGTCCACGGGAAACTCGACCTTGAGGAACTTGTGGTCTTCATGCCACTCGACATCCGTTTCAATCTCAACATAAGAAGGCTGTCCTTCCAAGGCAGCGCTTAGAGAGATGGTAGAAACAAGATGGCTCTTCTCGCTAATCTGAACACGGCTGGTAATGGCAACACGGGAAGCCTTCATCTCACTGATTCCAGTGGTTTGAACAGATAGCTCCCGGCGGCTGTCGAGATGGTACCATTCTACATCCCAGGCCTGCCAATAGATTGGCTTGTCATCGAATATGACGAACTGGTTGGCCTTTCCGCCCTTGGCAAGGACTTCACGGTCGGCTTTCCGATCGTAAATGGAACTAATAATACCGTGATCAACCCGCACTTGAAGCTGGTCATTTGACATGACAAAAACATTCTTGGCGAGCTGCTCGACGGATACGGCAGAGCCCTTGGCAGAGAAAGCCTCAAATGGCTTCAACTCCAGCAACGGACCCTCGCCGCAAGCAACAGCGACTTCGTTTTCGGAAATGTTGACCAGCTGCTTGCGAGGCCAGAGCAATGCGTTGAGCGCGGCTCCCTGCTCCAGTGTTGTACTTTCGACATGGGAAAGCCCTAGGCTTTTCGAGGCCTCCTTGATCAATTTTTGACCAATTCCAAACACCTCCGCATAAAGCTGATGGCGTTTTGTCAGTATGAGTCTTAGGGACAAGCCTGTGGCAATATATAGCTGAAGACGGGTCCCGGCAAGTTACTCACCTCGTCCGAGTCATCGTAACACATCTCAATGCTACTGCCAGGTAAGCAGTCGTGGAATTGACAAAGTAGCACGCCTTCCCACATCTTGTCGATATTGGCCTTGGGGTACTTATAATCGTCGCTGTTGAGAGAAGCAATTGTTGCGTACAATTCCACGGCTCTCAACAGGAATTCAGCAGCCCGATTGTTGTGCTTGTTATTCGCTTGCGTGGTATAAGTACCGCGATGAAGCTCAAAGTAGAGCTCACCAAACCATGTGACAAGTTTGTCAGACTTGGGCATCAGCTGGTCAAAAAATTCATCGACAGATTTACCCAGATGGATCCGGGGCACAGCACCGGTACCTGTTGTATCAGCCATACCGCGGCAACGTCGGAGTTTCTCGATATGCTCGACGAGAGGTCCACCGCCGCCGTCACCCTTTCCAAACACAAGGAGAGATGTAGGATCCTGGTCCATAGACTTGTGCCTGGAAACACTGCGCCTCACGTCGCCATAATGAGCATCAGATGTGTAAGTCTCTGATGGCGGCATGTGACACAAGACTTGAGACCCGTCAAGAGCTACCCAATTAAAGGTTGTGTGTGGGAAGTTGTTGATGTTGTTCCAGCTAAGTTTCTGGGTCAAGAATCGGTCCATACCGGCAAGTCTGCATAGTTGAGGCAGCTGAGCAGAGTACCCAAAGGTATCTGGAAGCCAGAAAGTCTTGCAACGCTCTCCAAAGTTGGACTCGAAGAATCGCTGGCCGTAGACGAATTGTCGCACAAGAGACTCGCCGCTGGGCATATTTGTGTCGTGCTCCACCCAACTACCTCCAATAGGATGAAATTGCCCGCTCTTGACCTTCGCCTTGACACGGTCAAAGGCATACGGATAGTATTGTTTGAGCCACTTAAACTGCTGGGCCTGAGAGCATGCAAAGTTCAGCTCAGGATAGAGCTCCATCAAGTTGCACTGATTGGTCCAGGATCGAGCAACCTTGCGTTTCGTCTCGGCCCAGGGCCACAACCAACAAGTATCGATGTGACAGTGTCCAATGCCGTAGACGAGAGGCTTGTTGTCGTTGTCGTAGACCTTGGCAGAATCGACATTGCCAACGAATTCCCGGGCAATTTCTCTGGCTTTCAAGACCGAGCTTTTGTCATTGACGTTGAGCGTCTCAATGATGCGATTAATCGTATTGAGAGCTTTGTGCTGCTCCCAAGAATCTTTGGGTAACTCTCGAGCAGCGTCACCAATGATCCACATATCAACATAAAGCTGACGGGCTTGTACATTGACAGCGACAATACTGGCTTGCCTAAGCGTGTACGTCCGGTTAGGGTCGGGAGGCGTAATGCCCGAACCATTGCCAAACATTTCATTACACGCAACTTCGATGTAGAACGTGTGCTCCTTGCCGTCGCGGAATGACTTGGGCAAAATCCACTCGGGACGGTCGCTTGCGCTGAAGCCTTGCACGGGATTGCCATCTTCAGTCCAGACCATGCCCTCGTTTCCAGCGTTCCAATGAAATTCTAGATGCTCCTTTTCTTGGAGACGCTTGGGCACGGTGAGCTGGACTTTGACCCAGTGAGTCGACCACGCAGGGCCAAACTGAGCGCCGACCTGGATGTGCTTGTCGAAATCATGCGACACGGCATCCTTGAACGTGGGACGGTCTTGATTTGGCGCTGACCACATGTAGAGGGAGACGTAGGGCTCGCCGTGAGCTTCGCCATCGCTGAGTAGTCTTTGGACAGAGTCATAGCGTTAGTGCAGCCCATAGATTTGCCTTCCAAACAAGACAAGGATTTCCAGGGAGTAAAAATAACGTACGCTTGGAGGTTGTATTGCTCATAAGCTCCCTTTTTGTAAGTGCCCTCGATGCGATCGAGGTACAGCTTCTGGAAGAGCTTGGCGACTGGTTGCTGCACCAAGACAGGATAGTCGCTCTCTTGCTTTAGAAGCCGAGCCATGTCGCGCTCACCACCCATGTTGGCGTTTCTGGTGTGGAAGGTGGTGGATGGGGAATGGAATGGTGAAGATCAAAGCCCGAGAAGTCAAGCCGGGAACAATTGCGAAGTGGTATTGTGCTTCGTATTAGCCTGCTTGTCGCTGACGTGCAATTGTCCAACAACAGAGCAAAAATATGCTGTCGATAGAATCGGCCGCATTCCACACGCTCGCAAGAGAGTGAGTAAGTTCGGTCGGTCAGTTGGTCCAGGACTGGCCAGACAGGCACTCACAATAGCCAGCAAGGGAATAAACAACAAGACGGCGAACGAGCCCTCCAGCTGCGAGAGTAACGATGCAACGATGGCAACCTGACTGATACTGCTGGAAAGGGCTGGCACTGGAAAAGTCCGTGAGTAAGTAAAGATGATGACAACAGCATCTGAGCTCACGGCTTAATATAGTTGATGAAGGAGCAATCGAGATAAAGAGGGAACAGGCAAGCCAAGAGCATATGACCCGGAAGCTACTGTGGAGAGAGCGTTTGCCCCCACACCCCAGCTTGGCCACCCGCGCAACCGTCCAATGGATGGATTCGAGTCTCCCCTGTGTAGTCACCAGGAGCCGAGGGGCTTTGCGATTGACCAACCATACGCCGACACCAGGACCTTGCAGCATGTAACACTTGAGGTCGTGGGTGCGGGGTTGCAGGCCCCTGCTTCCATGCCAGTGCTGTCCAGTTGTCTCGCCTCATATCTGCTCGCTGGCCGGCGGAAATAGAGTGGAAGTAGATCGATGCATGCATAAGGTGGAGGGATGAACCATGGTTATGATGGAAGCTGAAGAAGGAAGTGAACCATACTACCTTGCTGTTATACAGGCATGCTCCTCTGAGCTTTGGGCGAGTCTCAGGTTTTCATTGCTACTAATGAGGATAGGAGCAGTCAGCATCCAACAAGTGCCTGGGTAGGCTTGAGAACAAGGCAGGACAGGATGCCTATCAGAGTATCGATGCTGTGTATCAAGTAGTACGTCCCGAGGAGCCAGCCCTTGTGACAAGGCGGCCATGAAGAATCAATAATCATCCAGGCAGAGTGCTGAGATTTGGTCTAGTGCATATAATATTAGCAATGCACCATACAAATGTTGAGGATGGGTCACTTACAAGTGCTTGGCCAAGTAGGTCTATGCACAACTTCCAAGTCACTGACGCTGCGGACGTTAGCACGCGGTAGACATTTCTCGCAATATGCACAACACAGTTTGAAGATCGGCATGTCTGAGGTAAAAATGAGTCGATGGTATTGTAAATGAGAAAAGATAATGCCGCCGTAAGAAACACTGCCTGCTATCAAGCTCAGCGTTTGTTGGCCCTCTTCCTGGCCTGCTTTTCCTTCTCGTAGAGGTTCGACTGGTGGCCCTCCTCGCCTTGGATCTCTGCAACAAGACGCCTGTACTTCTTCTCGTAGGCGCTGTCCTTTTCTTTCTTGAGGCGCAATTTCTCGCGTGCGAGGAAGTTTGCATCCTTGCGCAGCTCGCGCATCGCTCCCTTGCGCTCCTTCTTGTGTTCTGCCCTGAGCTTGGCGAGCTCGGCCCGTTCCCGGTCTGGGTCGTAATGCTTGTCGGGATCAAAGTCGTCCTCGAATTTGGGAATGTAGGTCTTGATCGATAGCGGTTGATGGTGGTGTAGCTCCAAGGGCCGCCTGGACAGCGTAGCAACCTTCAATGTACGCGACAGGTGTGCTGCTGCCCGCTCGACTTCCTTGACGAGCGCTACGGGAAGATGAGATCGATTGGCCTTTGACACGAGGTTTTGCAAGACCTTGACAGCGGGCTCAAAGGTCTCGTAGAATGAGGCTTTGCCTGTCCAGGTTTCGGACGCCGCTTGGAGAAGCGAAATGTTGGCACTGAGTAACGCGACCTTGAGCGACTTTCCAGCAGCGCTCGAGTCGTCTGCTTTGGTAGTTGAACAGTCGCCATTCCTCAGCTTGCGGACTGCGACGTCCGTTGCATTGGTTGCGCGTATCGCAGACGACGGCTCATGCATCGGGAACGAACCAAACTTGGTGCGTGTCTTTGAGGGAGTCAGAGCACACAAAGTGTTGAGAGAGAAGTTCATGACCTCGGGCACATAGCGCTTGGCAAGCTTCTGGTACTGTAACGCCAAGGTAGACAGATAAGTTCCGATCGCGTAGTCTGCCAGACAATCTGGGATCTTTTGGCCGAGGAATCGTCCCATGGAGAGCATAGCCGGAGTGACCACCTGGTGGAAATGGTCGGAGGTCGGGAAAATGGTGCCGATAGCGGTCAGGACGTACATATCACCTAAGGTCAACGCCAATGGCCGTTGTTGCTCCATCTCCTCCAAGTATGAGCGAAATTCCTTGGCGATGTCAATAGGGAACATCTTTGCCAAGGAATGCACGTGTCGTATCAGCAACTCCAGCGCCGCAATGTGGTCATCTCCAGAAACTTCTGCCATATAAGACACATGTTGTACCAGAACCCTCGAGAAATTTCCCAGCTTCTCTTTGTTCGTACTCAAAAGCTTGGGGTGGTACAGAGCTCGTATGCGCTGTATCACGATCGTAAGCTTCGAGAGTGGAATGTCCTTAATGACTTCCAGGAATTCAGCGTGAGTCTGCGGGCATGGAAATGTGAATGGCAGGCCGTCTTCGGTGCGAGTATCATCTTGGCCGGATTTGGTGTCATGGAAGACACCGTCCTTGGCCTCGCTCTCTGTGAGAAGGCCCTTGGTGAATTCGTCGTCTTCGTCGTCCTCAAAGTCTCCAGCTTCCTCGTCCTCGTCTGACTCCTCAACGTCATCCTCTTCGTCATCCATGCCATCCAGGTCTGAGCCGCTGGCGACCAGATCATCGTCGATTATGAAGTCATCCTCATCATCAAATCCAAGCTCAGTCGCGGTCGGACGCATTTTGATGCCTTTTCCGAGACCAAAATCCGTGTCGATGTCGTCTCTAATTATTTGTACGGCTGGCACATCGGTGGCCGCCTCGTTCTCTGGCTCGTCATCATCGTCGTCGTCTTCTTCCGCGTCTGAATCGCTAACTTCCTCGCCTTGCATGCGCCTCAACCTCTTGTCTTCAAGTTTACGTAGGCGATTGAACTGCTCCTCGGCGATTTGCTCCTCGGTCTTGGTTCGCATCGTAGGCTTGGCTCGCTTGTCTGCCACCATCTTCCGGACTGCGAGGTCGTATTGCTTCTCGAAGGCATCTTTGTCGACACCTGAGGTGGTTTTCGGGTCCTCCTGCTTGCCATCCTTTCGCAGCTTGTCCGCTTCAGTGGGCTTCTTGCTGAGCAGGAGTCTTCGGATAGCGGATGTTTCCTTGTCCAGCTCCAGCCGCAAATCTTCATCGTCCTCTTTGGCGGCTTGTCTCTCGTATTTGTGCATCTTTGACTTTGCAATGACTTCATCCATGACTTCTTTCTTGGACTTCTTTCTCTCTGGTTCCTCCTGATTTGCCTCTTCCTGGGAAGCAACCTGATCCCGTAGGCGCTTCAAGCGCTTTCTGTTGTGCTCTTCCAGATCCGACATATCAGAGCCACTGTCTGAGAGTTCTTCGTCGAAGTCGTCCATCAGCTCGCCGTCCTCGCCAAATGTCAAAGATTTTCCGGCGTGTGTCAAGCTGATCCCCTGAGATGCGTCGTCGTCCTCCAGGTCGAACATTGACGTCTTCTTGTGTGCCTTTTGCTTTTCCATTGCGAAACGCTGAGCGGCAGCAGCCTCGGGCGTCATATTCGGGTCGCCTTCTCCAAATCGCCTATCGAAAATTCCACCGATACGATTCCGCCGCTGCATCTCGACCAGAAGAGTCTCCTTCCGTCGTTCCTCTCCCAGAGCTTTGGCCACACCTGGACGTCCCAGTATGCCTTTCTTCGTCTCGGGCTTCAGAGTCGTGACTTCGAATTTGGGGCCGCGGGCATTCGTCTTGAATTGAAAGGGGTTGAACTGCTCGCGGATACTCTCGAGAGCGGCACCGCGCTGGAGACGCCTGTCGTTTCGGCCGCGCTCATCCTGGGCATTCTTCTTCTTTTGCTTCTTGGATTGCTGTGGACCGACAATGCCTTGGTCTTTGAGAGAGGCCTTAAGCCTCTTGAGCTGCGACGCAGGCATGGTGGGCGATGATTGTCAGAGCGTAGGCTCTTAGTATTGCAGACACCAGGTGGGGGCACTTTCGGAGCCTGAGTGCTGATCTGAAGGAAGTTTTAGAAGTTGCACGGCGTTATCGATAGAGAAAACTTTGGCGGTCAGGCTTAGCACGCGGCAGAACCCGCAAGTGTCTAGGTATCTGGGTACTCAAGTACTCGATACGGTGGGCGCAGTACTTAGGCACGTACCGCCTCTGCAGGAGCGCAATACTGGGGCGATCCTGGTCTCACCCCGATGCTCCCTCGACCGTTCACTATTCAGCGTATTCGGACTTGTTCGTTGATCATCAACACCAATCAACAAGGATTTTCACAATCACGTCTCTGGAACGTTGCACGCCAATTTCACGGCCGATGCTGACCACGCGCGCCCGCCATGCCGCTCCTCACCGTTGAGCGCATGGTCTTTGTGGGCCTCGGCGCGGCAGTGGCAACCATTGTTTTCACGATGCGCACAATGCTGACCCAGGTGCGCGACGAGGCCGAGATCAAGCAGCAGCAGCCCACGACGCAATACATCACCCAGGACACGGAGGACTCGCTCAAAGTCAGCACGCTTCACACACTCCTCAGCCACTACAATTTTGCCATTCACGAGATCGCCAGCAAGATCGTCCTCGAGCGAGCTGTCAACGACGCCGAGACCCTCGACCATTTGCTTTGGGGCATCACACGTCCTGACTACGAGGAGCGCATGAAATACCTGCGGACTCTAGCCTGCCTTACGGACGCCCGTACGAACCTTCTCCCTTGAGAGTTGCCTACGCATCTGTAGCTGACTGCTTCACAGAGAACATGTCTAAATTCAACTCTCCTCGCGCA
Source organism: Coniella lustricola (assembly GCA_003019895.1). Taxonomy (NCBI): domain Eukaryota; kingdom Fungi; phylum Ascomycota; class Sordariomycetes; order Diaporthales; family Schizoparmaceae; genus Coniella; species Coniella lustricola. The sequence continues at coordinate 37,631 of KZ678485.1, read as the reverse complement.
TATGCTGCCTTTGTGCGCTCTTTAGAGCACTGTATCACTGACAGAGCTCCACTGGATAAGCTGGATGACAAGGACTTTGACGAGTATGGTCTTCGCGACATGGGAGAGAAGATATGTCTCATGTTTATCGCACAGCTCATGCAGAAGTACGGGCCGGAGCAAGCAATTCAAGCAGGTCTCGTGGAGAAGTGGCTGGCCAAACAGAACTGGGGCGACACATCCGATGAGAGAACGCATAACTTCTTCCAATACCTCTATAAAACGAATCGTATCGTCGATATCATTCATCGGATTCAACTCTGTCCAATAGGACAGCGTGCCCTAGCTAAAGCTGGCTTGATACCCAAGAGTCTGGCTGAAGACTTCCAAGTTTACACCACTGTTCATGTTGAGACTGAAATTATCGACAACGACCGTGCCGAGCCAACACCGAGACACCGCGAGCAAAGTCCCGAAGAACAAAGGCTACGACACCGCCATCGGGAGGCCATGGTTTTGAATGATGGGACACGTCCCTTCGGTCGATCTGATATCATTGAGAGGGAACACGACTCGCCACCATGAAAGCTTGTTACGGGTGAAAAAATTGACAAATTCAAATTTCCCGCACGCAGCGGCTCGCTTTCAACCGTTGTTTGAAGGCTTTAAGCTCTAGGAGGAGTGAGTCTTACGAGCGATCAGCGTGTTCACTACCTCGTGGTGGGCTTCAGGCATCGAATGCTCCTGAGAAAGCTGCCTATTCAATGACATTCTAGCAAAGCAAAAGCCATTGGAAGGGCGAGGATAAAGTAGCTGCTTGTTTCATTGGATGCTCGAGGATATGACGCCTATCATATCTGCGCCAAGTTAAGCGACGGCAATCTCAAATGGATAAGAGCAGGATAGTCTGGGCATTTTAAAACTTCAACCCGGCCTCCCTCACAAGTAAGAGAAAGATGAGAGTGTCATACTGCGGACCGCTGCGATATAGTCAAGTTGTGGTAACAGCCTGTGCAGGTGCCCGAGGATGACACCAGGACTACAGCGCGTAAGTCAGAAGAACATGACAACAGCGATGAGCAGTACTTGACAGAGCATCAGCGTCAGCACAGACCATTCTGTGATCTATACTGCATGATGGAAGCGAGCACAGCGTTTGGTCTTTGCCAGATATAAATTGATGCAAAAGCAACAGTCGTTCTTTATATGATCTTGCTGAAGCGTCATCCGACAACGAGATACACTTAACGAGCGTACTATCAGCCTTAATTTTGACAAGAAGACGGTCTGGCCAATGTCAAGGCATCGCCGTAATCGATGAAGCCTCCAGCAACCTATTCATGGCTTCAGTCCATCCTTTCCCCCATTCATTACCCTTGATCATCGTGTCTGCCCTTGGTACTGTCAACCGACGCGCTCTTCGACCGCGGGCGGCCCCTGGACTCCTTATGCGTCGTAGTATAGTGCCGCCTCATTTCCGGAAAGCTACCAAACTTGTCGCGACACTTGCAGATCCAAGGCCTCGGAAAACTTTGTGAGTGTCTCGTACGCCTCCCTGCGTGCTCGTGGCTACGTGCGAAGGTGTTCCAGCGCTTGACTTGTCCGCCACAAGGGCAGCGAAACAGGCCGAATTCGGGCTCCAAGTACTTGCACGACTCTCTCCTATGGCGTTTGCGAGTTCGCGCATCTATAAAGGTGATGGCACACCCAGGCTCGCCGCACTTTACACGGCCATCAGGACCCATTGGTACGTCCTTGTCACTAGAGAACTCGCGCTTGTGTCTTGAGTCCCTTCTAGGGGCAGAACATGTATGGTTAGCAGTTTTCATTCGAATAAGTCGATCTAAGCAGAAAGACCACTTACGAAGAATCCCGGCGTGAGCGATTCAGACAATGATCACCATCATAGTCATGATACCTCTCTACATGATTCACTGCCACTGGTTCATCCTGCTCAGTAACCATGCGCATACCTTGGTCGAGATCTACGGCAGTCATGAGCGAGGAAGAAAGCTGAGCCATAAGAGGTGCTGTGTTGGAAGTTGTATCAGCCTGCTCTCCACCAATAAACTGCTGGTTAAATGCGCTGGCGACGGCAATAGGATTTGCACAACTTTGAGAGGCAAGGGCAATCTGCTGCTCCAAGCACATGGCTGCTGGAATCGACAGCGACATGTTATTTTTCAACGGTCGATGAAGAGGAAATCTGCGTTCCGCATCTACTGGAACAGGATGGGACCGCGTGGATGAAGCCAGTATGCTTGTGAAGTACGGGTCAATGTCAGCCATGGATGAGATCCCTATCGCTGCGCTGAGGAGACTGTCGAACCCTCTCTTTCTAAAGGAGTCGCATTCGGCTGCAACATAATCCACAGGCACCTTGATTTTGCTGCTCTCCGTCGATATAGTGGCATCAATCTGCGGATCGACTAGTGTGGAATTCTCAAAGCATGGGCTGATGGATTTCTGGTCCCAGTCGTACAAGCGGTATTGTTCGTTGATGCTGGAAAAGAAGGTCGTCGTCTTAGCAACTGAAGGTCATTTCGCATGAACGAGCCCAGATGCCTTTTCGTGTCCTCGCTCATCGTATTTGACTGGACACAGAACAGAAAGAGAATTGACGTGGGAGACTTGATCAAAATATTTGATTTGAGAGTTCTCTGACCTGAATATCGAGCCCATTGACACCCGATCTTGATTTGATGGCAAGTCTTTGGGCGTCATGTTCTTCTGCAATGAGCAAGCAGATGAAGCTGAATCAACAACGTTCATCAAGATGATATGTGAGTCCAGCACAATAAACGAGAACGTCTGGAACGGGCTTTTTCGATGGCCAATCTAAAACGAGTAGTTGTAATTTTGAGCACTTATCTCAACAGGTTGGTAGAAATGAGTTGGAAAAGTTTATGATCGACCATATCTACTAAGTAAACGCGAGGGCTTACTGAAACAATATTTGAGAAATTGACGAGATTGTGGAAAAATCAATAATTCGACAGAAATTTCGTGCCTGAAGCCACAACTTGGTGAAGCATGGTCCTAGGAAGAGAGAAAGCCAGAGGAAGGTTGAGGGGTATATATATATATATATATATACACGTTAATATATACGTCTTGGAACCGTGAGTCTACGAAGTGAAGCCCGCACCACAGCTCCAGAGTCCAATACTTCAAAATTCTTTCTCGGGGGCTGGGATATCAGATACAGTGTTTTCGATACGTTTGGGCCATTTTTCAGAGCCTATACTTTGGAGAGTTGCCCAGCACTGACCAAATGCAAAGCACAAGCCCACAAGGGTATTTTTCAACATTGAGCTGGTTGTGCATGAAGGTTATGCCTGCGAGTCTATACTGGGCCATTTTTATAAAATGCACTTCTACAAGCCAACCATAGTTGCAGTCACGCTGTTTCCAGTCGTAAGTATGACCCTTGATGCGTGCTTGAAGACCGGTGAGAGAGAGAGCAAGTCGGCCCTTGCCCCTGGAGAACACCAACCTTTCCTTCAGCTGCTTGGCCACCTCTGCGTTGCAACCACGTCCCATTACGGTAGTATGCGTCGAACCCGCATGTGTATTTTCTCATGTGATCTCGCTTCACCGCGGCTTCGAGAGCCTGCTGCCCAATACAAAACTTGCGCGCATGTCAAGAGCGGGCCTACGAGGCTATTTTGCCACTATCTTTTCCGTCGTCAACAGGGCAGAGTGCTACACTGCAAGGGTAAGTACGTAGGCCATGTCATCTATGGGCCCAAGAAGAGACTTTGCTGTCAATAGAGAGCCTTGTTGACATGCGAGAACTTTCAGAATCCGAGTAATGATCAACTCGGAGTGTTCGTGTTAGTGGAAGGAGGGCCTTTGAAGTATTAGTGCTCATTCGTATGTTGATATGCGCCAAGAAGCACTTTGCAACGTGGAGGCATTCCTTGATTTGTCCTCTCATGCTGTACAAATGTTAGATTGATATAGACCGAGTCAGCTCTTGGTTGATTGAAGAATCTAGCGAGATTCGAATATTGTGTCGCGATTATTACCACCGCATCTTCCCAAGATGAATGTTCTTGACCAAGAAGTGCGTGATCAATTTAGATTCCTTGGACACATGTGTGTTGTCTAGTACACTTGCGCTGCATAGCAGCTTCACATCTCCGGTAGCTTGAATTGAGTACTCAGTTTTGCGCTTATGGTAGCCCCCTCCCCCTTAAAAAAACAACAATTCTTTTATAGAAATGGTAATGGTGCATGGAAGATCAACGATTCCTGATTGAAATTTCTGATCACATGCAATTTTCAATTGACCAAAAATGCGAAGTCAGTGGCACTTTCATATAGCAAGACGTGGGAATTTAAAAGTCGATTTCCGCAGACTTGACGAGTTTAATAACAATCTACGTAAATTATTGTATAATGTCACGATCAGCTTGGTGATTCGCTGAGCCTAGCTGTCATCGTTGGGAGTGCTGTATCTAATAATCAGCTTTTCACTGCCAGGAAGTTTTCTTGCCTATATATCGCGGATCGTAGGAGCCAGCCACGGTAGCAGCATAGATTCATATTTTGAATGTCGCTCCCAGAATGTGATCCTAGAGCCTTGATCGAGAAATGCGTAGATATGTATGCAGACTCTGATTATTGGTTGAATTGCACTACACAGGCACTTATTGCTAACTTTACCAGTGTTTTGTGTGTCCATTTGGGTTCTTGTTCTGACATCTGGAGGCGATGTGATTCTGCACGTGTTGAGAAACACTACATCTTCTTATTACTGTCTGGAAGCTTTCACATACAAAATCTCACTCAGATATACTCACTGAATTCACTACTTGTTGCTGAAACTCCAAGAATAATAGACCTTCAAGTCTCGGAGCGGGTATCTAGAAGTCCTTGTTCAACACGTAGCACATCACGATGCGTCCAGTAGTTGCTTGGGGATGGTGCTCACTAGCTGGCTCGCTAAACCTCAATCGCCAAGTGCTGAAGCTAGAAGGAGAAAATTAACAACACAATTGTTTAAAGTGCGCATCTGCAGGCAGCGGGTTAATCAAATTCACAGTGTAACAAGCCCAATGAGAACCTTCCCCCAGGCTTCCGAGAAAAAGTGTGCCATCATGGCTAGAGCATAGGTCAAGATGGCACTTTGCCTCGATATCAGACTCGATGGCGAGCTGACCAAGTATACAAATCTGAAAGCCACATAATTGTCTCTGACATTGTGGCAATGGCAGTCAGTTGTATTTATATCCGGTATCTGACAAATGGTCACCATGCTTATATTTAATGGCGATATCACATTGGTCCGCCTTAGGTATTGTTGTGATGGCAGTCTGTATTTGTAGCCTTCCCTGACGAATCCACCCTCATCAGGTTGATTGGCCAAATTCAATCCACGTCCCTAAGCTTTACCGGCCACTCTCCAAGACTAACCGCGCAGATGCATCCTTGAGGTTGCTTATAGAGTTGCTGGGATGGGCTGTTTTTGTGTCTTCTCGACAGCCACGTACGGGCCCACCACAGAATGACGATTGTCTAAAATTGGCCCTGTGAACTCGAAAGCTGAACTCACGTGGTATATAAGTAGTGGCCAATATCTGCCCTCAATCGGCAATGAGGGTATGTCTATGATCATGATAGCATCGATCAATATCAATCTCATACATCTGTGAATCTAGCTACGATGTTTTCCCTAAGACACACTGCGCAGACAGGCTCTCACAGCCAACGCCAGCACCAGAATCAGCATCAGCAGACGGCGCAGGCGTCTCCAGCGTCCACAACAATTAGACAAGACTTGCAGACGCGTGAGTCCCATGTAGTCACGGACAGTGCTCACAATACGACGAGGACAACGACAACAGCCCGAGGAGAAGGCACAAGGCAACCTAAGCATTGTAATTAGGGTAGCGAAAGCTACTTGCGCGAAGGTACGGCCTCCAGTGCCGGATATCCTGGCCTGGCTCCAAGTAAGCTGTCACCCCGATATGCGTGTGCTTGTATTTGCGAGGGCTTGGGAATGTTGGCTGATGAAATCTGCGCAGTGGATCGATGGTTGGCGCAGACGGCAGTCGCTGGACCGTTCAATAGCATCAGCTTCGTGGCAAAGCAGTCTTCGATGGGCGTGAGAATGACACCATCATGGGGTAGAACGGGGTCTATGCGGTCGAGCATGGACGCTCGACATGGCTCGGTGAGCTGAGAACAATGTGGAGGACACCAGAGTTTAGTAAGAATATTTCCACTGCATGAGCGTTAGCAAAGATTATTTAAAATCGGGCGAGGAGAAATGAGATTCAAGCTTACCATTTTTGCTCTTTCGCTCCAAATTGCCTCTCTGTCTGCCTGGATGGACCGCATATCGAGTGTTCCATTCATGCGCAAAGTTGTTCAGCGATCTGATAGGATTTATGTGCAAGTAAGTGACGGTCTTACGGCAAAGACTTTTCCCAAGAGAAGCGTAGTAGGCCCCGGCTATTCTCAACAAGTCTCGCCTTCATCCCATCGGCCAACTTGTCCAGAGCCCCATCATCATTGGGTTTTCCCAAAGCCGCGAGCTCATCCTCACTCCAGCCCTCCAGCCGATGAGCAAGCAAGGCAAACAGTGATGTTTTGAGCAAAGGCTGGCCCCAGGTGAGCCAGATTGTAATGCCCATCAATAAAGAGGTCAATAGAGTCTCGGCGAGTGGAAGAATAAGCCACAACCAGGCGACTTTGATATATGTCTCGGTCACAGATGTGGTGCCGCGGATCGACGTCACGTTGAGATTATCACCTTGCTAGTCGCTCCAGATCTGATATGTCAACATTGTCGCCAGATTCGTCGTCATGGCCTCAATGTCCGTCGTATAGAGAAAGTCGGCGAGACCGAGGGGATCATCCTCGTCTTCGCTGTAGCCGGCATGGGGATACATGTCATATATCCCTTGACTTAAGAAGTTACTAGCGAGATCAGCCAAGAGCTCATTGTCAGCTGCATCTGATATGTTGTATATGTCTCCTGTACTCGGAACAATATACGAAGCATAGCATATATAGCCCGAAGAATCGATGGCGCCAATGCCATGGACCTGCAACGGTTCCGAAGTATAAGTCATGTTGATGGGCGCCGCCGAGCTGGCCGTGAGATTGGGATACGTTCGTGCGCACCAGGACCACTCGCTATAGAAGATCTGTGTGGACGGAGGCACGTTGCTGTTTTCAGCGGCGTACTCTACAGCGATTGCATCCTCTGTTCTTATTGTGTATACCGTGGTATTCCCAGACTGCAAGGACCAGTACACGCTCTTGAAAATATACGACGCTGGGCTGACAGAACTGGTTTGCATGGCGAATGTGAGATTTGTCGTGTGGCCAGTGTCTGGAAAGACATATTGACACTCGAGTCCTTCTGCCCAGGTCCCAGTGCAATTGACTGTTGTGGAATCGGTGACGTTTGCGTAATCGCTACAGACAGCGAGAGCTGTGAAGGTGTCCCACGAACACCATTCACCAGAACAAGTATATTGTGGCGTTACAGTCGTCCCAGCAAGTCCATTCACTATCGCCGACTGCAACTTGAATAGGTCCGTATTTGGAAGCGTGGCCACACCATCTTCTACTCACAAATGTCAGCTTGACTTAGATGACCGGAGAGGCTGCAGACTCTGCGAGTGAAGGTGACCGGAGCAAGGGGGCTAGGTACACATTTTGTCTTGGAATGCTTTGGAATAGCGATTACAGGCAACACGAGGAACAACTTACGATATGTTGAGAAGTTACTGTCTTGTGCGTAAGCCTTGGACTCGTAATTTGTTGCATACCAGAAAGTGGCATTGCTATTTGGCTCCAGAACTTCCTTTTGGGAGAAGGAGAGTATCTGTTGTGTGCTCGGATCATACCCAAGGGCAATCAACGAGATCAGAGCAAATCCCACTACGACCAAAGCTTTGGTCCGGAGCTTGAAGATGACAACAAGAGAGCCCCAGGGTCCACGGCTGGCCTCATCGAAGCACTGCAAATGGCTCAAGGGGTGTGCTTGCAAACGGAAGTGCCTCCATTTCAACTCGCTGATGCAGCTGGCAATGGGCACCATCATGGCAGAATGGCCGACAGTAGTGAAGACGGAGATCAAGGAGTTTGGCTGGATCCAAAAAGGCCAGCTAGCCAGGGGCGTATTATTGAACTTGACGAGGACCGTTGTGATGAGGATGACGCAGAGAAGGCTGAGAAGGGACGCCCCAATCTCCCACCACCACCACCAGCACTTGCAAGGCCCTCTGGTGTTGACAATGCCATTGGGTGCGAGAATTGGGGCCTTGGCTGGCATGCTGGGTCTCGAGGGAGCAGGTCTGGGCAGCATGAAGCGGAGGTCGGTCGTGTGATACGTGGCAGAAGAGCCAAGAATGCTGGTCGAAGGGTAAGCCGTAGGAGCTAAGGGCAACGACATAACGGATAGCAACGGTACTAAGCATCATTGCTCATTGCGCAGACACAGCTGTGCGAGCTGCTGGCTCTATATAGTCACTATCTCGCTTTTGAACGTGCTCGCCAGCCTGCAACGCGAAGGCATTTCAGCCTTGTTGTGCATTTTCCAGGTCTTTTGTTTCGGGGTGGGGGGCGTTTTGCCAGTGGACCGCCTTAGGATCTTCGAAACACTAGGTGCTTCTGTTGTTCATGTGCTGCCTGGAGTATATCAGAGGCACTCTCAAGCTCAAGAGTGGACTGTCGGTCTTGTTATTGGAAGTCCGCGGCTATTGCGACGTACGAAGCCTTGGGGGCCGGGCGGTTAAGCACGAAGCTGGTGAATGTCAGCAGAATCCTCTGTCACAAGCGCTGTAGCTTTGTCGTGTAGCGGGTGTTATCAATAATGCAACAGAAAGTAAGTCTTCTTATATTTTGGATCAAGTGGTCGAAGCGTGTAGGGGGAGGAGTCCGTGGATCCCTCTTAGGGGTGTCGTTGAGGCAAAGCACGTGGAAGTGGATTAGAAGACAGGTACCATTGTACTCGTGATCTCTCAGACACTGTACGATACATTGTACACATGTACTTGTGTACCTGCGTACCTATGTACCCGCGTACCCGCGTACCTGCGTACCTGCAGAACGCACTCCAACACAGCCATTGGACTCGGCACGGGTCATCAAGGAGATGAGAAAAAGCACAAATGAGCGGGAAATCAACGAGAGCATGCAGAGTATCGCGGAAAGCCTCGAGACAGCCGCATTTCTGGGGAATTTGACACAGAGCCATTGGCCACTTTGTTGCAGTTTTAATTTCTCAGGGTCCCGAAGGCTCCGCATTGCGGCTTTGGCCCCCCTCGGCCTAGCGCCTTGTCCGTACTGTATCCAGATGCCAGACATCGTGAGCGCAATGACAGGACCCATTTGAGGTGCTACATTACTTTACGGTAGCAGTTGAGTATGAGTTTGTGCGGTACTTCGGAGAACGAACCAAACCCTAGAGAGCGGGCGTCAAGGAGCAAGGGCGGCTTCATGTTTGGCAATGGGCGTGAGAAGTGCATGGCTGAGGGACACAGCCTGCCGTCGGTATTGGCTAGAGTGGCTGGATATGTCGTGTAACGAGCATATAACTATAAGTGATTTGTAAGACGATATACAGACACTAGCTGCTGCTGTCTGTCTGTCTGTTTGTCTGTCAGAGGACTGGAATACGACTAGAATTGTATCAGTCAACTGGGACGTTGTAGGATCTAAACTATGTGAAATCTGGAATTCGCATTGCCAACTTGGTTTCGCTTGCAATCAACATATGCAATCAGTTGCATGGCTTCATCATGGCTATCGCCGTCCGCGCGGGATACAGACCCGTTCTGTAGGCGGACGGCCGGCTTGGCTTGAGCCCTGCGAGCCGTTGCGATGCGCAGAACCATTTGTGGACTAGTACAATGATACCTTGACATTTCTTGGACCTCTGCGATCATTTCCATGAACTGCCATTGATCGAAAACCCCCTTTCCGTACTCTCAGACTCGGCGTCCAGCTTCTCTTTTCTTGCGCTTCGCATTCTGCACCGCCCCTTTCGCATCTTGGTGTCGATACCCCCATTCCGTTCTGAATTTTTCTTGCTTTCGTATGCCCCCAAAGGCGATCCCGATCACCCTTACTCGTCATGTCGCCTGCCATGGTGCCTATTTGCTGATTCTCTGGTCGAAGCTGAGTGGAAATCTCCGGACGGCCTAGCGACGCTCGCCAGACAAGGCTACTGTCGAAGCTTTGACTGCAGAACCCACTGGCTCCCTTTTCCACACGGATCGCATCGCGCACCGCCTGGTTGCGCTCTGGTCAAAGTCGTGGCGGGCTGGCGAGACGAACGTGGCGGGAAGCCCAAGACCCAACGGCCCAGCTTGTCCTCCTTCTCTGGCTGCAAATCCATCATCATCGATCGAGTTATCGAGGTGGTTGGGTGCCCCTCCTTCCTCCTTCTCCAGCAGCTAGGGGCAGCTTACGTAGCTCCTGAAGGTGCTACTTCAGCTGCGGCTCCTGGTTCTTGGCGCCTGTGACTAGGCTGAAGTAAGTCCTGTGGCTCAGGTGGCTCGAGTGCTAAAGTCTGCCTCGATACAGACCCGCAGTGAGCCACGCCAGGGCGGGGTCTCATTCGGCAGGGCTGCTCCCGCACGCGCTACAGGGGTGCCAGCAATAGGGCACCCGCTGCAGCTTTGCACGCGCCCGTTCGTCATGTCGTCTTCTTCACCTCTCCAGGCGCTTCAGCCAACCGCCACCGCCCTTCGAACCCAACAACTCGCTCGCCCGACTACGAACACGACGACTGCTACTCCTGGTACTACCGGGACTCCTCCTGTCAACAACACGTCAGTGCCTCTCGCTCTTCGCAGACCCAACGCGCGCAAGGCCTCTGGTTTAGCCAAGAAAGTCACCGCCTCCACCCCGAATTTGAGAGTCGCATTCCTCGACTCCTCTCCTGGCGCGTCACCAAAGCTCACTCCGCCGAGTCCTTTGTTGCACCGCAAGGCCTCCCACGCCGCGCTCACCCCCAACTCTCTTGCAACCATTCCTGATGTCTCCGAGGGCTACGCCCTTGCCACCCTGAACGGCAGTCCTTCTCAGCATCCTCCTTCGCCCGCAAACAACAAGATGGTACCTGCTCCGCTGACGCCGCGCGGCGGCGGCACCCAGTTTGGCGGCGATTTGTCGGTGGGCGACATTGTTGATGTCCCTGGCGAGATGCAGGGAACGGTGCGCTTTGTCGGCAGCATCCCAGGAAAGAAGGGCGTCTTTGCTGGCGTTGAACTGCAGCCCGACTTTGCGCCTCGTGGCAAGAACAACGGCGATGTTGATGGGTTCGTCGTCCTACACCTGCGAGATCTCATGGCAGAGTTGATAGCTTGTCTCCTCACTAACACGGTTCTCTACTACCAGTGTCTCCTATTTCAACACCAACATACCAGGTGCAGGCATCTTCCTTCCCCTAAACAAGGCCGTCAAGCGCGACGCGGCCCCCTTTTCTTCGACACCTTCTGCTGCCGCCGGCCTTCGAGCTGGCACTCTCAACTCGACGAACCAGACCACATCTGCTTCCCAGTTTAACAAGCCCCCAGGGCCCGGCCGTGCACCGAGTCCGAGAAAAATGCGACCCTCGCTATCCCACCCCGAATCACCAGGCCGTCGAGGCCAAGCACCTCCAGGCCCTAGACCGAGCATGGGACCGCCTGGCAAGAACATGCCGCGGTTTGGCGGCAGTCCGACGCAGACCAAGTTTGCGCCAAACAATCGAGGCCCAGCAACACCCAACGATCCAGCAAAACGAGGCATGCTGCAGCCAAATCGCAACTTTAGCGTCGGTCCACGCAGTGGCTCAGCGCTGTCAGCCCGGAGCACCGGCTTTACCACAGACGACGAGCTGCAACCTCCAAGCTATAACAATATGCCTGGATTCCGAGATGTACAAAGACCAGGATCATCGCGAGGACAGCAGATGCCATCTCGACAGGCCATGGTCCAGGACGACGAAATCGAGAGATTGCGCGCCGAAGTTGCAGAGCGTGACAGGCAATTAAAAGAGCAAGCCGCCACCCTATTAGAAATGGAGCACAGCCTGACCGAAGTCCAAAGTCTTATGGAGCAGGCTGATCTACCCGCACCAAGTCGAGGCGACAGTCTCGGTAGTCTAAGTGACAAAGACACGTCACAATTGCGAGCAATGCTAAAGGAAAAGAACGAGAAAATAGCCATGCTTACGGCCGAGTTCGACTCACATAGGGCAGACTTCCGAAGCACCATCGACACGCTCGAGTTGGCAAGTGCTGAGACAGAACGAGTCTACGAAAAGCGCATAGAGGAACTCATGCACGATCTACAACACATAGCAGAGCGGGAGAGCGACGTAGACGCGGTCGCGGCGCAACTAAAACAGCTCGAAGAGCTGGTTCAGGAACTGGAAGAGGGTCTGGAAGACGCCCGCAGAGGAGAAGCAGAAGCTCGTGGCGAGGTCGAGTTTCTGCGAGGCGAAGTCGAGCGGACAAGGGCTGAGCTTAAGAGAGAACGAGAAAAAGCGGCTAGCGGAGCGGCGATCGGCCTAAATAATAATAATAATACAGGCAAAGCTGGAGACCAGAGCGCGATGCTAAAGGAACTCGAGCAAAAGGAAGACGAGATCAGGGGTCTGAAGGCTATCATCCACTCCCTGAGCCGCGACTCGGTACCAGACGACGGCGATCGGGCGCCAGCCACTGCCGAAGACACCGCAGCACGAGAGAAACTCGAGCGTGAAGTCGCTGAGCTCCGCGCTCTCTTGGATACTAAGAATAGCCGTGAGACGGAGCTGGAAGACGAGTTGACGACGCTGCGCCGCGGTAGCACAGTCACCCTGCACAATACAGATGAATCTTCGGCGCGCGACTCCCGCGACACAGTCGTGCTCGCTGACAAGTTGGAGCGGCTCTCGCTATCCAATTCGTCCGAAATACCGCAGCACGGGCAACGAAAGGCACAGCACAACCGCGTGCGCACGCTTGATACAATGCCCGAGAGTGACGGGCTATCGTCGATTACCGAGCATAGCACGCTCTGGTGCGAGCTATGCGAGAGCGCAGGCCACGATATCCTGGCGTGCACAAACATGTTTGGGAACCAAGCACCAAGTTCCTCTCTCAAAGTCGATTCAGCGCCCAAATCCTCCGACGAGGGCACAGGCGGGCTGACGCCGGTTGTCGAGCATGATAGATACAAAGTTGCGCCGCTTTCGCCGCGGGTGCCGTTTACTGCCACTTCCTCGTCCTCGCATGAGGCAGATCAGCATCACTACGAGCCCGCGGAAAACCCTCCGACCGTAGCTGCACCACCGCCACCGATGAAGCCGTCAGGACCGCTGCCCAGCCTGCTGGAGCCGGGCCCGGTGGCTGGCAAGGAGAGTGGCGTGGTCGATCCTGACGCATGGTGCGCGCTGTGCGAGAAAGACGGGCACAATAGCGTAGATTGTCCATTTGAGGACGCTTTTTAAGCATGGGCGCGAGAGAATTGGTACACAGGTCTCGCCTCTTGCTACAGTGATCGTGGCCAGAGAAAGGAAAGCAAGACTATTTACTAATTAGCTTCACTGGAGAGAGTAAAAGAGAGCTGTCAGGGTTAATTGGGTATTGTAGTACATACCCAGGAACCTAGTTCCTATTGTGAAGCTTTCTAATTCATGATGATATCCCAATATCTTACAACACCTGGTTAAGTTAAGCCTCAAAGCATATCTAGATCAACTAGATGCCTTCCCAGCGCTTGCGCTGCCGAGTGGTCCCTGGAACCAGGGCGGGCCATAGTGGCGCGGGCAGCACTTACAGGCACTGAGCAGTGAGGACCCTTGCACGCTGGCGCGTCATTGTCCATTCGTGTTCCCCCAAGCGCTGGCGAGCGTCTTACGGCTCAATTACTGGTAACTTGCAATCAACAACAACCAACTCAACCTACTTTGAAAGCACCCGTTCCTGCCACACCGCCACACACACACACACGCCGACATCGACTTGATCGTTAACCTCAATTGACAGCTTCACTACGTTCGGCTCTAACATCCGATTGCGACCGACTCTGAGCCCTCCCAACGAGCAGCGAGCACACGTCTGGCTGTCCGGGGCTGCCGTCCAGCAACGAGAGCTGTCCCCAGCGCCTGCGCGGTTGCAGCAACCTCTCAGGATCCTTTGCCAGTAATTTGTGCGCGCAACAGACCAAGATTGAAGATTCTCTGGAGCTTATCCGTGAAGTTGCTACAAAATCTGAGCGATACCCTGCATTAGATCAGCAACATAATTCAACAAATCCCCCACCATGGCGCAGGTCTTGCTTGATCTCGTTACCTCCTTGGGCAATTGCTTGAATTGCTTCCCTGGCTCGCCGACGCTCAAGATCAACCACCGCAGCTTCAAGATTCTCAGGTTATTAGGCGAGGTACATTGAGTCCTAATTCCCACCCGCCAAATGCTCTGGCTTTCCTGCCTTACATTGTACTGGCCTAAAGACACCTGTGCTGACAACCTGCGCCTCGGCGCCTTCCGCACTCCACAGGGCGGTTTCTCCTATGTCTACCTCGTCGAGGACACGAATACAGGCGACTGTTTTGCCCTGAAAAAGATTCGATGCCCATTTGGTGCCGAGTCGGTCGCTCAGGCTATGAAGGAGGTTGAAGCCTACAAGATCTTTGCCAACACGCCTGGCATTATTCACAGCGTCGACTATGCAATTGCTGAGGAGCGCGGCGGCGGCGAGATGTCCAAGACGGTCTATGTGCTACTGCCTTACTACCGCCGCGGCAATATCCAGGACCTCATTAACGCGAACCTCGTCAATCACACCAACTTTCCCGAAAAGAAGCTCATGCAGCTGTTCCTGGGCATGTGCAAGGCGCTCAAGGAGATGCACGTATATAAGGGCGGCGCGGGTAGTGGCAGCGGCGACAATGCAGAACCCACGGGCGGCGAGCGAATGGAAATGCGCGTGAATGGCGTGGACGAGAATGTAGCCATCGCAAAAGGGAGACCAAAGACGGGGCGGGCCAATACGAGTGCTGACGAGGATGACGAGGCGGAACAGCAGAGGCCGTTGATGATGGGCGAGGAGGGCGTGCCTTCGGGCAACATCAAGAGCTATGCGCACAGAGACATCAAGCCAGGTTCGTCACTCGATGCGCGCGCACATGCGGCTTTGACAGCTCGTGGAGGGTGTGGTCATGCTAACGACGAGATAATCCTCTCCCCAAAACAGGCAACATTATGATCGACGACGTGGGCACAGCCCCGATACTCATGGACCTCGGCTCGATCGCCGTCTCGCCAATACCAATCACGTCGCGCTCCCTCGCCATCGCCACGCAGGACACGGCCGCCGAGCACAGCACGATGCCGTACCGCGCACCTGAGCTCTTTGACGTCAAGACGGGCACCGTCATCGACACCAAGGTCGACATCTGGTCGCTTGGGTGCACGCTGTACGCCTGCCTGGTCGGCAAATCACCGTTTGAGATGCGCAGCGACGAGACGGGTGGGTCGCTCAGTATTTGCGTGCTGAGCGGCGACTGGCGCTTTCCAGATGAAGGACCTGGCGGTACCAAGAAGAAGGCGGCGCCCACGCGGCAGGGGACAAGTCTTGGCCAGACTGGCGCTGGTGCGGCTGCTGCAGCGGAGGATCTGGTGATTAGTGATCCGATCAAGGAAATTGTGCGGAGTTGTCTCCAGGTGGAGCCTAGTGAGAGGCCGGACATGTGAGTTCTTTTTCTTCCTTTGCGTTTTCCGGATGGTCTGTTGGGCAGTGAGCGGAAGGGGTCGTCTCTGTTGTTTTACTAACCTGATGCTTTAATCGCAGAGTTGAGTTGATTCAGATGGTTGAGACGGTGGTGGAGCAACTTCCCGAGGACGGATCGTCGTGAGTGAGATGTGACTGAGGACACGACAGTTGAGATGGACCAATCTCTAGCGTTTGCGGGCGAAGCTGGGTGATTGTGAGTATGTGGGCAACAATGAACGACAGCCCGAGACACCTCTACATGTTTCGGTACCGAGAAGCCTCAAAGTATTTAATGATTGCATTGGTCCTGCGGAAGTCAAGAGAGGGCAGTGTAATTATTGAAAGACTTGAATATGTTGGTCACTACAGTGATTTGGAAAGATCTCATTCGATCCGTGATTGCACGTGCAGACGTAGTGTCTCTTTTCTTCGCCTTCTCGTCTTTTTGCCTGTTTTTATGATAACATGGAAGGGAAAGACAAGGACGAAAACTTGAGACAGGTGAGTGATGACAATGGCAATGGCAATGTGGATTGAATACTATGGTAGTACTGCTTGCTGTTGTTGCCGTGTGGTCGCCCACAAGTGCCGTCTGAGTACCTCCGCAGGCAGCTCCGCCCGAGGGGAACGTCATTTCATGTCCACCCAAAACAGTCTCACTGAGAGAAATCTCGCATAAACCTTTGTCACCAATCAACCAACCAATCACTCCACTCCTCCTTCTTTGTAACAACTCGCACCGTCGCAGCAGCGGTAACAACCTCGACAACATCAACAACCATCACCACTTACAAGTTACAGCTCACCAGCTTTGCGAACCAAAAAAAAAAAAAAAGGAAAAAAAAAAAGTGTCAATATGGCATTCTCTTGAACTCCCAATAGATCAGTGTTGGTTTCTGGAACTCGAATCGAAATTGAAATTGAAATTGAGAAAATGCGCCACTTCGCCCAGAACAAGAAACGGCTGCCGCCGCGGCGGCCCAATACTGCCAATCCTTTTGCGCAGTTCCGGTCTCCTTCTCCGGATGAAAGCGGAGAAAGAGAAGGAGGAGGGATTGACGGATCAAAATTGAAGGGAAAGGCGAAGGGGACTGGGACAGCGAATGGAAAGGCAAAACCAGGACTAGCTGCGCCACAACATCACCACCAGCAACAGCAACAACAATCAGCAGCAGCAGCACTAGACGATGACGCAGTCAATGAACAAAACAAGAGCCCAATATCCGAACATGGAAACACCACCATCAACACCGCCAACAAAGCCGACGACGATGATGATGAAGAAGAAGACTACCTGACCATGGCCCTCCCTACGACCACTTCCCTCACTGGCACAACGACCGGCGCTATACCACCCCACGAAACATCCCTTCAGCGCCGCCAGCGCCTCGCAAAAGAAGGCGCCGCGCGGGGCCGCGTCCCATCGAAAGCGGAGCTTGCCGCGCAGGAACGGCAGAGGCGCGAGGAAGGGCTTGCGCGGTCGTTGTTTTTCGACAGGCCTAGGGGAAGGGTGGAGGATGAGGTTATTCGCGTCGGTGGTGGTGGTGCTGCTCGTGCGAATGGAGATGATCTCGGGACTGTGAGTGTAGTCGGGTCAGGGGTGAAGAATGCAGGAGGAGGAGAAGAAGCGCCACTATCAGTATCAAAATCAAAAGGCCTAGCAATGATGGCGAAAATGGGCTTTCGGCCTGGTGAAAGACTAGGCGCAGCCCGAAACAACCCCGACGATAACAGTACAAAGAAGGCCGCCGGCGCCCCAGACAACGCGCAAGTCCATCAGGACCACAACAGCCACAACAACGACGACCACCACGCCATCACAGAACCAATTCGGATCCAGATCCGCGAAGACCGCGGCGGCATCGGCCTCGAAGGCGAGCGCAAGCGCAAACTCCAAGCAGCAGCCGCCACGCTAGGCCTAGATACTGAAAATAACGACACCAAAAAGAAGAAACCCAAAATCGAAGATGAAGCAGACTACCGCGTCCGTATGGCGCGCGAGCGCGACGCAGCACGCAAGGAGAAACTCATCCACGCTGCGCAAAAGATCGCTGAGCGAATGGACGAGGACAATGATGATGATGGAAAGACGACTGAGAATGAGGATCAAAACCACAGTGCCATGCACAGCAAAACAGCACGCGCAAAACCTCTCAACGCCATCCCCGTCGTCTATCGCGCACTGGTGCGAAACCGCGAACAAGCCGAGCGTGACAGACGCATGCGGCATGATCTCGAAACAAGCCTCAGCACCTCCACTACTGCGGCGACGCGGAACAGCAGCAGCAAATTGCCAATCTTCCAGGAAGACGACGATACATTTGACAGCTACGACAGATTTGCGATAGGCGGAGATCCCAATGACGAAGGTGGGCCAAGACTTGGACAGGGATTACTACGCAGAGAGGTAGACGACAGCCAAGAAAACGACGACAACGGCAACCAAGACGATACCATGGCGAAGTACAAGGCGAAGAAGAAGCAGCAAGCAGCGGGCACTGTATACATGCCCGCCGATGACTTGGATACCGAGGACGCTGAGCTGGACGCGTTTGATATGCTGGACGTCGGCGAGAGACTGGCAAAATCGGTGGCATACCTCAGGGACAAGCATCGGTATTGTTTCTGGTGCAAGTTGGCTTACCCTGACAAGGAGATGGAAGGGTGTCCTGGGCCAGAAGAAGAGGATCATGATTAAATTTGTAGTATCGCCGACGACCTGGCTTCTTAACTCATTGAAGAATGAATCCCTTCTCTACGAGACTTGGTTGAACACATCAATAGGGGGAGTGGCTAAACAATGCAACGAGTTGACTTTTCAGGAATTGCTTCCATTGCTGACGGATATCATACACTTAGGTAAAGTGCATCTTGGCTGAATTGCAAAATTGACTCACCCCATCCCAAAACCAAACAAGAAACCTTCCAAACGCCGTAGGATGATAAGTGACGAACATGACGTTGTGTGAGCCAATCCAAAAATCCTCAAATACCAAACGCCTCCAAGAAATTCTCACCACTGTAACCTCATGCGACAACGAACTTATGTACTCCCATGCTGCCGCTGAGCACAAAGCATTGCATTGTACCTGCAAAAAAGTACAACTCACACCAGAAGTGTGGGCACAATCGCTCGCTTTCGGCCTTGGTACTCAACGTTACTTGTGCTTTCACTGCGCTTCCTCTTTAGGCTCCCCTTTCCGGTGCCGTCTAGAGCCTCTTTGGAGGCCGAATCCTCCACGACCTTGCCCGAGTCCGCTTCATGACCTTGATTTACCTTGCTTGCACCTTCGTCCTCATAATGTTCGTCGTCATCGTCGTACTCCTCGCCACTCTCCTCCTCCTCTTCCTCCTCCATGTCATAGTCCTCGGGCTCGTAATAGTACCGTTCATCATTGTCGCTATCGCTCTCGGTGTCACTGTCGTCCAGATTCAGAGCTCCCAGAAGCGGCACGTCGATCTTGGCGAGCTGGCTCTTGATCATCTGGTCTGCGACGAGGAACAGCTGACTGTCCTTATCAGGGACAGCCTCTTTCTCAATGTCGAACTCGCGCTCCTCCGTGTCCATTAGAGTGTCGTCGTGTCTTCCATTGCTGGGCGACAGTGCAGCCTCGGGAATATCCATGACCCATTTGCGCACAGTCTCGCCCTTGGTTGGTGTGGTTCTACGCCGTATTGCTGCCGAGTTCTTCTCTCGAAGGGTCTTTCGGAATGTGCGTTTGTTGCGTCTTCGCCGGCGCCCAATGCGGTCCCGAATGTACCATGCAACCACTAACATGGCAGCCTGCATCATTTCCTGGCATTTCTGACGGTGCGAATTCGCCCAGGTCTGGCAGCGCTGCTGTTGGTAGTTGAGAATGGCCTGAGAGCGTTGTTGATAGTAGGCGGCCATACGCGAGACCAATTGGAGGTACTTGGGATCTGACGACAAGGACGAGTCGAGGAGCTCATTGTGGTTGAGGAATAGGTTCTCGGGCAGTGATGAAACGGGAACTGGCTTGTGTTGTGATGGTTGTTGGCGTTTGAGTTGAGGCTGTGATTGTTGTTGTTGTTGTTGTGAGGTTGGCGATGGCAGCTCCACTTTGGTTACCGATGTAGACGTGGTGTCCGTGGTGGTCGTCTTGATCGACGAGGACGAGTCACAGCAGGCCTGAAACGGTGGTGTAGGAAGGCTCTGCTTCTGTGCTTGTGCTTGTGCTTGAGCTTGAGCTTGTGCTTGGATATGGGCTTCTGCAGCCTTTGCCTTTTCTGCCTTCTCCCTCAGTAATTGTTGTTGTTGCTGGAAGTGCATTTCGAGTAGGGTGGGGGCCTTTTTGATGGCGGGTGCTTCCATTTCCCTGGCGAAGGACTTGAAGAGCACAGGATTTGTAATGGTGACGGCCGGGCTTTGATTCGCAGAGTGGTGCTTGTTGAAGAGAAAACTGTGGTCTGGCGGGGGAGACACAGGGAATTGAGAAAGGCCCAGCAGGAGAGGGAATGCAGCAGCATCCATGATTGCACAAAGGCCTGGCTGCACTGTATGTAAGTGTCGGGTGCAGGATGTTCAGGTGCCCGTGGTTCCCGAAATAGGAGGCACAAGGCTCGCAGGTGGTCTGATATTCGTCGGTTCTGGGGCCACTCAGCCGGTTCCAGTCGCTGCGGTTTTGGAGGTACTGCAAGGCGGTTGGTATGCGCAGAAACAGACGCTGTGTGAGCAAGACTTTGAGGTAGATTCCTTGTCGTATCAATACTATGTGTATAGCATATATACATATATATCTCAGGTGTGAGAGCGTACTAGCAAGGCAGAAGAATCAGGAGGCTAGAATTAGGAGGAAGGAGAAAGGAAAAAGAGACAAAGGCACGCCGGGGGGAGGGTATCATAGGGCTATGTATATAGCAGCTTCACAAGGCGATGGAATAGGGTCCTGGAGACCGCTGCATCCCGGAAAGTGCACTGTGGAGAGGGAACAACAGTCTGTCAATGTCGTTGCAGATACCCAGAATACCCAAGGGCATGGAATGGGTACAGCATCAGACGGGATTCCACAGAGGTGATATGATGGCGGGCTGGATCGCATGAGGGATGACAGCAAACTGGCTGAGGGAGCCGTGCTGTTGGGTCAGCCTCTAGCGAGATAGGCCGGGCCAGCAGCAACACCAAGAGCCAACGCCTGGCTTGCAAGTCTCGCCCGTGGCCAGCATACAAGCAAGATCTGCGGATGCGGTGGTGGCAGAACAACAATCGCATGGTCGCAGGGCTGATCACGTTACTTTGTGATCGCCCACCCGCTCAGCGGGCAGCCACCGGGCCAGAGAGGCGATATTTCCTCCTCTTCTTCTTCCTCCTCCTCCTCCTCCTCCTCTTTCTGCTTCTGCTTCTTATGATCTCTGAGCCCAATATTAGCAGTCACACTGTACGCATCGAGCAGTAGCAAGGTCTCGCAAATAGAAATCATGAACCATCTGTGCCAGAAACGCAGGCAAGGTCGAGGAGAGGCCCGTGGGGCGGCAGCGAGCGGACTGAAGCATGGTCAGAAATGGTACGAGAGGTGATGGCCAAAGTGTGGAAATCGGTCGATACCGGGCATCCTTTTGCGCTGTCATGGACCTGTCGTGGGCCCGTTTGGCCCGCCACAGGACCCTTGAGCTGCAGCTGCGGCAGGCCATCCCTGTCATGCTGGCCCAAACCCCTGGCGAGCTCTGGGGACCATCTTTCGATTCTTTCGATTGTAATATATCAGACGAGCCAGAATGACCTCAACGCCAGCTGAAAACGCGCTTCGGCCATGCTCATCCTCCATCCTTTTCGGTCTCGCTCTGGCAAATTCCGTCTCTTTTTGCTAGCAGCACGCCATGCCACGCTTTGCCGAACCACGCTTTGCGGGGAGGTGGGAAAGTCGCACAAAGAGAGAGAGCTAGGGAGGAGCGGTTCCTTTCGATCAGGCCGTTTTGGCGCAGTGGAGACTGGATCAACAGGCTGTCCAGGGAGCAGAGCGGTCTTTGTTGCCGTTGTATTGCTGGCATTGTGTACGTTGCGTACTGTCGCGTCGCAATGCATCTCTGCAAGCGACCGAGTCTGCCGTCATCATGTCGAAAGATTGCGTCGAGATCAGCCTTGCTTTTGCCCGTGACTTGGTCCCGAACAGGAAATGTTTCATGTTGGTGGTCTCCAGTCAGTATCACAGGCTGCTGGCTGACTGAACAAACAACGGTGCAGTTGATGTCCACTCTGTAGAATTTTGAACGGGTATGGAAACCAAACCATTCCCATGCTTGATGTTGAATTGGGAAAAGCATAGACAGGGTCCTATGAAGCTTGGCTCCCACGCCTTTAAGATGGCATCCCGATTACATAATGACCCCCCCCCCCGGGAAGAGCAGCCTGAGCAGGCAAGAGGTACGTACCTGCCTCACACACAACTCATTAATCTGACATCTGCCAGCACTTACTGCATTCGCCAGTCTGGCCTGTGGCGCCTGCCAACGCGAGTCCAGCTGGGGCTGAGAAACTGCCCATTGACGTGTCACTATCGGACTAACGCAACATCTGATCAATCAAGAAAGCGAGGTTGAGGTTGTACCAAGGACAACGACCTTGGACCTGACCATCCAGTGACAGACTTGTAACTTTCTGTTTTAGCGCAGTCTCTCTGCACTCTATTCATAGCAAGGCAAAGCAAGGTACACAGCAAGGTTGTCTGGGCTGGTCACGTCGCGGGGCTGCAACGCTTGTTTGGACGCAATAGACTCGATTCCTGTCTGTACGATGGAAATTTCGAGATCATGGCAATCATGCAGAATCGTCCCACTTGGCTCGAGACTAATACCTATGGGATGGACAATGTCATATACCTGTTGTCACGTGCCTCCTTTGTCCAAACAGCCCATCCTAGGTGTTTGTCATTGAAGCTTTTTTTTGGCCCATTACAGAAACATTTAGAGCCATTTGCCGCAGCATGTTTTTTGCAGGTATTTTATGGCGGACCTACACTTGACTGGCGTCCCGGTTGCAAGATGAGCATACCACTCAACCTTTCAACGAGTCCAGATTCTACGACAGAAAATTGCACAAGGCCTTGCTCGCCACGCCATGGTAAATCTTGGGGATCAGTAAAACACCAGAACTAGAGTTTCTCCATCAAATGACTGCGATGCTGCATACACTGGCGCACATGGCAAAAATACAAAAGCAAATGCCCACTATCAGAATCGAACTGATGACCTTATCATTACTAGTGATACGCTCTACCACTGAGCCAAGCGGGCTAGTTGATTGTTGTATGATCAACAACTTTAAAGACTATATAGAATAAATACAATGGAGAAAGCTCATATCATACCCTTGGCCGTTACCCGACTTGATGTCGCCTACTTACTTGCAAGGGCTGCCTTTACAAACTTCCCTTTAACCTATCAGAGCGGCGTGGAAGTGTTGCTTTTCGAAAAGCACGACCACATCTTCCCCCCCCCCAAAAAACATTTTCATGTCTTCCCACCATGATCTGACTTTTTCTTTTTGAAACAATTATACTCCAATGCTCATTTGATCTTGTTCGTCCATTCTCGTCAGCCACACATTGGCCCAGTGTCGCATTTTGTGCGCTTCGAAACAGCCCATGGCGGCCGGGCGCGAGCAAGGGCAGCAGCACATCACGAGACATTGGCAATGTTGTCCTTACGGTTGGCATCGTCACGTGTCCTAAATGGCACTCGGAGTTCTGCACCACAACAACCAGTAGTACCAACAAGGTCGTCCATCACCGCTACAGCCCTGGCTCGCTGCTGCTACTACCAACGACGAGGGCTGGTCTGTCCTGCCAGACAACGATATGGTGAAGGCAATTTGGTCCTAGCACGGCACAAGCCTTCTTCTTGCTGTACGATTCCTCAAACCCTTGATAAAGTCCAAATCCGAGGTAAAAGGACCAAGACGGTGGTAGACCTGAACGACCTGCCTCAAGGCATAATACGTCCTGTCCAGACACCTGAGGAAAAAGATGCGGCTGCTGTGGCTTCGGCCGCTGCAGACGAGCAGCCAGCGGAGCAGAAGAAGACCAAGAAGAGGCAACCGAAAATTCAGGAGGAAGAAGCCACTGCACGGGCATATCCTCCAGTTTTGCAGCAAGTACGCCGTCACATGAACAAGTTTGAGAATTGCGTCGTCTTGACGCGCGTGGGCGGCTTCTACGAGCTCTACTTTGAGCACGCCGATGAATGCGGGCCGTTGTTGAATCTGAAAGTTGTCCAGAGGAAAACAGCTGCCGGCATGGTTTCAATGGTAATATCTACATCTCTTCTCACCATGTCAGCTTTGAACATGTTATTCGGTCTCGAATCTGACCATTCTCCTTCCCCCCTCCATTCCTGCGTTTCGCTACCACATGGGTAACCTAAAAGTCATACGTTTCCGGACCACTCCCTCCTTCACTCTTCCTCTGGCGAATAGCATGACATGATTTTGCCCAATAGTCGTCTGACCCAATCCTATGTCTGACCCTCAACTGTAGGCCGGCTTTCCCTTCTTTCAGCTCGACAGGTTTCTCAAGATCTTGGTCCAGGACCTGAATCGATATGTGGCCATTGCCGAAGAATACCCCAACGACGTCCCCGACCAGGCCAAGATGGGCGGCATGATGCACGATCGCAAGATATCCCGCATCATCACCCCTGGCACGCTTATCGACGAACAATTCATGGACCCGTATGCCAGCAACTATGTCATGGCCATCCATGTCCCGCTGCCTTTGTCTGGGCAAAGCCAATCGGATCGCGAGACAGCGGCTACTCCTCCCGCCAAGGCCATCTCAACTCCTTGTAGCTTTGGGCTCTCCTCAGGTGTAGCCTCTTCTAACAGCACCGATGGTGCGGCAGGCGTCGACTCGCCTCTGCCTGTTGGGCTGGCCTGGCTGGACTTGTCGACGGGCCACTTCTTCACACACGCCACAGATCTAGCCTCACTGGGCTCTATGCTTTCTCGTGTCGCGCCAAAAGAGGTCTTACTGGACGAGAATCTCAAGGCCCAGTCCTTGGACAACGCAACCACGCAGGCGATCTTGTCCATCTTAGCCGAGGAGCAGCATGTCATTACCTACGCTCCACTGGGCCAAGGCCTCGCCTTGCTATCCGACTGGACGCCCATGCTCGAATCTGCCATCGCTACTGATACTGCGGCAACCTTTAGCGACCTCGAGGTTCAGGCCGGCCGCCTACTCCTGCACTATGTCAAGGACCGTCTCCAGGGGCTCGAGCACGTGAAGCTCCAGCCGCCTGTGCGTCACGAGACGCAGCGCGTCATGGCCATTGACAAGAACGGCATGCGCTCGCTCGAGATTCGCCGGACAATCCGCGACGGGGCCCTCGAAGGAAGTCTGCTACACGCCATTCGGCGGACAGTGACGCGCAGCGGCACGCGCCTACTTAACGAGTGGCTGAGCGCTCCCTCGGCCAGCCTCGAGGTAATACACTTTCGCCAGGACCTTGTAGCCTGTTTTCTCGCCGACGAAACACTTCGCGAAAACATCACTTTGCTACTGCGCCGCAGCTATGACAGCCAGAGGCTTGTTCAGAAGTTTGCGTTGGGGAGGGGCAACGCGGACGATCTCCTGGACCTCGCTAGCACAATCAAGGCTACAGAGGATATTGTCGGCTTGCTCGTATCAGCTGTTCATCTTCACGATGCTCCATCTTCCTCAACAGCAACAGCAACAACCGAAGCAGCAACAGAAAAGGCTTGTCTCCAGCGGATAATGGATCGCTTCAGCCTGGACGACTCGCTCAAACTTGCCAAACGCATACGCTCTGCCATTGACGAAGAAGGACTGGTGCAACAGCACCAACTGGAAGAAGATGAAGCCGGTACCATGATTGCCCTTGCACAGAAAGTGGTCAACACCGAAGGTGCCCTTGATGAATCTCTCTCCTCCCCTGATCTTCCCAAATCCGTCACCTCCTCTTTGACCAAATCTGCGGCTGCGGCCGCCGCCACCACTACCACCACCAAAAAGCGCAACAAAGCCACTTCCTCCATCCGCGAATTTTACGGCGAAGACAACGAAGTCTGGATAATGAAACCAAACGCCAGCCGCCGGCTCAAACAACTCCACCAAGACCTGCACGGCCTTTCTGCCGACCGCGAAACCCTCACTACCGACCTGCGCACACGCCTGAACGCGCCCTCGCTCACCCTCAAACGCTCACCAGGCATGGGCTACATTGCGCACATCAAAGGTCGCAAGGACCTGCGCAACGCAACCTTGCCCAGCGACCAGGAAATGACGACGGGCCGCACTACGGCATCCTCGCGCTCCTTCCACGTCCCCGAGTGGACGGACTTGGGCTGCCGGCTCGACCACGCGCGTGTCCTGATCCGCGCTGAGGAGTCGCGTGTTTTTGCAGAGCTCCGGAAGCAGGTTGTGCTAAACATTGTCAAATTGCGGCGAAATGCCCGTGTGCTGGATGAGCTCGACATAGCGACGTCGTTTGCGCGCCTGGCTATTGAGGGGAATCTTGTGCGGCCGGTTGTGAATAATGGCACGGCGCATGTGATTGTTGGCGGGCGCCATCCGACTGTGGAAGGCGGATTGAGGACAGCTGGGCGGACATTTACAAGCAATGATTGCTTCGTGTCTGCAGGCCGAAGCACCTCTTCATCTACTGTTGCAGAAGTTGGAGGTACAGAAGACACAACAACATCATCAACATCGTCACAACAACGCGGCTGTATCTGGCTCATCACAGGTCCCAACATGGCCGGCAAATCAACCTTCCTCCGCCAAAACGCACTGCTCACTGTGCTCGCCCAAATCGGCAGCTACGTGCCCGCATCCTACGCAGAAATCGGCATCGTCGACGCCCTCTTCAGCCGCGTCGGGTCCGCTGACAACCTGTACCGCGACCAGAGTACCTTCATGGTCGAGATGCTCGAAACAGCCACCATCCTGCGCCACGCCACGCCGCGATCCTTTGTGATCATGGACGAAATTGGCCGCGGAACGACGCCCGAGGACGGCTGCGCGGTGGCGTTTGCGTGTCTACACCATCTGGTCACGGTCAATCGGTGCCGGACGCTCTTTGCGACGCATTTCCATGGCGTGGCGGATCTGGTGGCGCGGTACAACATGAGGATTGAGGATGGTGGGGCTCAGGGCATGGTGGAGATGTATTGCACGGATGTGGAAGAAGATGAGATGGGCGGGTTTTCATATGTGCATAGACTACGACGGGGGATCAATCGGCAGAGTCACGCGCTCAAGGTTGCCAGGTTGGCAGGCCTGCCTGAGGCTGCCTTGAGTGCAGCGAGGGAGGTTCTTGTGCCGCAACGTGGGATGCAAGGTGCCACTATGATGGTTCCTCCGGCATTAGACATGGAGGACGATTACACGGCGGAGAGGGTGGAAGTGCAAGCGGGCGGGTAAAAGGCTACGGGTAAAACGTGTACGCACGTCACTCGAGAGCAAGGAGAATTTGCGATGCCTGGACTTGAAAGAGTTGTTAGCTTCAGATACCGGACAATAAGATTGCAATGATGATCCAAAACAGAAAAATTGAATAATGTCTCATAGAGTGTTGATGGGTTCTCATCAGTAGATTCAGGGTTAAAAAGCTCTTGTCATTTTTTTATAATCCTCGACAGGTGTGATTGTGAAGTAGGTTGTAACGAAAAAAAAAAAAACGAAGAAAAACTCACCATTGTAATTTGACAGAACGAGCCAGGATTCAGAAGGAGAAAACCTGTCACCATTTTGCAGCAGAGACAAGACAAGCCCGGTTGGGAAGTCAAATGATCCGTAGTTGATGAACTACAGCAAAGGTGGAGGGTATCATCCTCTCCAGTAAACTCCCCGAACCGACGAACCAGATAGACCCATTTTTGTTGATATTCTCTTTTTCCGCATCCTGAGACTACATGTTCGATGATGGACACATCGACCTGTGGCCCGTTCTTCACTTCATCGTGATGATTGTCGTAGCGGCAGCAAGAAGATTGGATTGACGGCGACAGGTGGGATCGCTTAGTCGAAGAGACCGAATCCCATGTCGTCATCCTCCTCCTCTTCCTCCTCCTCCTTCTTCTCCTCGGCGGCGGGGGCGTCGCCAGAGTCACCACCGGCAGCGGCAGCGGGGGCGGCAGCAGCGTAGGCGTCAGGGTTGGCAATGCGGTCCTTGAGCTCCTCAATCTCGGGCCAGCTGAAGTCGGTCTCAATGGCAACAGCCAGGACCTTCTTGTATCCGTTGACCAGCGAGTGGGTGACGGAAGGCAGAGTGGGGTAGTTGAGGGCCAGGGAGACGGCGGCAATGGTGGTGACGGCGCTCGAGAAGGTCTTGAGGAGCTGCTCCTCGCTGATGTCGAGGACAGAGGGAGGGAAGGCGTTGCCCTGGTCGTAGACCTGCTCAATGGCCAGACCGTAGGTGAAGGGCGAGATGTTGAGCATGTTCAGCAGGGTGGCCTCGGAGGGGCCGACCTTGGAACCGGCCTCGACGAGCTTGAGGTCGGCGGTGATCTCAATGGTACCACGGGCAATCTTGGTGGGGACACCGAGAGCCTGGAAGAAAGAGGTCTTACCGGGCTCCATGCCGGTGTTGCCAGCGGGGACCCAGACATCGGCAGGGGCGACGGCACCAGCACGGGCCGGGGCAGCGACCTTGTTGTCGAGGATCTTGTCGCGGATGGTCTTGAGGTCACTGTTGGTGAAGACGAAACCGACGTTGCCCTTGACAAAAGGCAGGAGACGCTCGTACTCGGGGGTGTCGTTGATGAAGGTCTTGAGGGCACGGCGAACCTGCAGACATGGGAAAAATGGGACTTTTTGTCAGCAAAACTGCAGTCTCGAATGCTTGTGTGGCTTGGTCTGCCGCGCCGACAGACCGAGCATTACGCACCATGGTGTTCTTGCCCATCAGGACGACGGCCTCATTGCGGAGAGCCTGACGGATCTCGTGCATCTGCTGAGACGAGACATTGTCGACGCCGACGATGAAGACGGACTTGAACTCCTCGAGCAAGCCCTTGAGCTTGTCGAAGTAGCCGGCCTTGTTTGCGGATTTGCCCCCCATGTCTTCTTTTAGCTGTCGAAGCTGAAGAAAGGATGTTTAAGGGCAAATGGAATGGAGGGTATCGTGGAAGGTGGTGTTGGTGGGATTGGAGGAGGGGATTGTCGAGAGTTGACGGTAACGAGGGGGTCGAGGCAGGTCGCAAATCTTCGCGAGGCCGCACACCAGCAGCAGGTTTTATTCCTCGTTGCAGTTGTGGGCGGCCCGTCACGGGACGGGGGGGGGGAAAGTCACTTTCGCGCGCTAGGCCGCTCTGGGAAGGGGGAGGACCCAGAAAAAAAAGTCTTATCGATAAGCCCAAAAATGTCCAGACGCTCCATGCCGCCGGCAGCGACTTGCTGGTATTGCGAAGCCCCCAGAAAGACAATTCCCATCAGCCCAAGTCGCACACCCACACACACCCACACATACCGTCAGTGCAGTCGAGCAAGCCAAGTCAGCCGCCATGAAGGTCCCTTTCCACGGCGTGCAGGTGTGCGGCAACGTGCTGTTTGCCACCAGCGCCGGCAATATTCACTCGTTCCACCTCGGCGATGGCTCGCACTCCTCGTGCTGGAAGTACCCGCTGGAGCCAAAGGACCAAAAGGCAAGGCTGGTCATTGATGTATCGGAGACGTCGACGCCTGCGCCCGAGCAGCAGCAGCAGCAGCAGCAGCAGCAGCAGCAGCAGCAAGAGGGCGAGGGCGAGGAGCAGCCTCCCAGTAAGCGCGTCAAGCTGGACGCGAGCGAGGCAGTGGCCGGCAACGAGGCAGCAGTGACAGCACCAGCGAGTCAAGAGACGTCCAAAAAGGGCGGCAACAAGAACAAGAAGCACGAGAACCGGCCTGCCTCGTCGTGGTCCTCGTCATGGGCGCAGCCTTCGGACAGGCCCATGGTCATCATCATGGCTGCCACCACCGACGGCAGCCATCTCGTGGCCGTCTCCTCGGACAAGTCGGTCTGGGTCTTTGCGCACAATGGCCAGGGCGAGCTGCTGCAGCTCAGTCGTAGGTACGTAGAAGCCCCCTTGCCAGTTGTCTGTCGTCTTGTTGTGCTTGCCCGTGCTTTTTGTTGCGAGCGTCCACTCCTTGTGCAGTCTTGTGGTGATGTCAAAGGTCGCGTAAATGTGTGCAGTCCAGCAAATACGTACATCTGCTCACAAAGCCCTCACCAGACGCATGCCCAAGCGCCCATGCTCCATCGTCCTCACTCCAGACAACAAGGACATCCTCGTGGC
Organism: Coniella lustricola; assembly: GCA_003019895.1. NCBI lineage: Eukaryota > Fungi > Ascomycota > Sordariomycetes > Diaporthales > Schizoparmaceae > Coniella > Coniella lustricola. Next base: position 7,690 of record KZ678485.1, on the reverse strand, counting down.
AGACAAGTTTGGCGACGTCTACTCGGTCCCACTGCTCGCCTCGAGCGAGCCACAACAACAGCAACAACCCGCCGCGGCGGCGCACCCACCCGTCCACGACATCCAAGCAACTCCTTCTCCTCCGCCTCAGCCACCCACCACCAGGACCCCCTTTGTTCCGCAAGCAAACGAACTCACAGTCCACACAAAACGCAACCGCAAAGCCCTCCTCGACCAGCTGACCACCCGCAGCAACCCGGCCGCCCACCGCGGCGGCACCCCGCGGCGCGTCGACGAGTCCTTTGAGCGACACCTCCTGCTCGGCCACGTCTCCCTGCTCACAGCCATCACCCTCGGTCACGAGTACCCACCATCAGCATCGACAACAACGACGACAACAACAACAACAACAACACCAAACTCCCAACTCCCTTCCCCACGTCGGTACATCATCACCGCCGACCGCGACGAACACATCCGCATCTCGCGCGGCACCAACGACCAAGCACACGTAATCGAATCCTTCTGCCTCGGCCACGGCGAATTCGTCAACAGGCTGTGCGTGCCCACCACGTCGTCGTCGTTGTTGTCTTCCTCCTCGTCCTCCTCCTTGTCCACTGCAGCCTCCCAGCTGCTCATCAGCGGCGGCGGCGACAACGAGCTGTTTGTCTGGCGCTGGAAGCAAGGCGAGCTTGTCTCGCGCGCCGACTTGCTGGGTCTCGTCCAGCAGGTGGTGCCCGGGGCGACCAAGCTTGCTGTCACGGGGCTGTGGAGCTGGGAGGGCGGGGACGACGGGACGGTGGCCGAGGGCGAGACGAGGATTGTGGCTATTTGCGAGCGGTGAGTTTTGTCATTCTTTCATTCTTTCCTTCCTTCTTCCCTTTGCCCCAATTTCTCTCGCCGACACACATTCAATCAGACATCTCACTTTATACTAAACCTCCCAATCAAATCCCCAACAGTGTCCCTGCCATCTTCATCTACTCCCTCAATCTAACCACAGGCCACCTCGCAACGTCCACAACCACAACCATCTCTCTCCCAGGAAACCCCCTAGACGTCGGCATCGTGGACAGCACCAAGCTGGTTGTCCCATTGGACCCAACAAGCTTCAACAAGCACTCCGCCGCAGCGACAGCAGCAACAACACCAACAACACCAACAACATCGCCTGAGAAATTCGTCTTCAAGGTCGAGCGTGAAGCAGGCGGTGGGGCGTACGAGGCGACGGACGCTCTTCTTCAGCCTATCGCTTGCTCCGACACAGATACCGATACGGACATGCTTGGTGCAGACATCTCGAGCGAGGAGCTGCAGGGGCTCTTGTACACGACCGAGACGCTGCGCAAGCTGGATTTTGGTGATGCGGAAAGGGACGGTGCTGGAGCCGAGGAAGAGTAGTATAGATCTACTAATCCGAATATCATATAAAAATCAAGCATCATTAGCATTTCACACGGAATCAAACCAAACTCCCCATGCCAACATACACAAACAAAGCAACTGAGGAAACCCATTTTTTCATCGCATTAACATAAGATTGAAAAACAAGAACTTTGCTGCATCCCAAACCCTCTCGGATGCCAAATTCTATAACCCTCTAAACGCCGGCCGCAATTGTCCTGTTATGATAAAAGAAGACGCGAAGGAGAGCCCAGGAATCTGCCACGTCATGATAAAATTTTCCCATTCCCAATGCATGCTAGAAATAGTCCCAGCACCATCCACACCAGATTGACCCAAACACACGAGTCATATAACAAGCAGCCTTTCTATCCCAGCATGGCCCGAGATGGCTCCAGAACGAGAAGCCAAAAGTAGCACCTTTGGGGCACAATTGGCTGAGCCCTTCCCTCCCACCTTCTATCACCACTCCGATTCTATCTTGCGCGCCCAACCCCAGCAACGATCGGCGGCATGTGTGGGATCGTAAGCCAGAGACCGGTTCAATGCATGGCGCATCCGTACGCGTAAAATTTGTTGCTTGTCGTCGAATTCATGTCAAGTTCTCTACTGAGAAGCGCACTGGACGCGCTCGCCGCCGTGGCCTTCCTCGTCATCCTCTTCCATGCCGTTTTCGGCGCCGCCAAAGCCACGCGCGCCGTTCTGCGTATCGGGGTCCTCGAGGTCCACAGGCTCGGTCATAGCCTCAGTCGGTGGGACGTTCTGCAGAGCAGGAGCGGGCAGGATGTTGCGCAGGGCGTCAAAGGCAGCTGGATCGGCGGTCCAACCCTTCTCTGGGAACTTAACCGAGAATTGGATGTAAAGGTTGCCGAAGTCGTGGTGACGGTACGATGGCATACCCTGGCCACGGACCATCTTGACAGCAGCTATAGTAGGCACGCGATTAGCAAATGTGAGCATACACAAGGGGGGAGAAGCGGCTACTTCAAACTTACCAGGAGAAATGGCCTCGCCAGGCAGAATGTCAATGCTCAACCACCGGTCGTCGAGGTGCTCCACAAAGATGGTACCTCCCGCGAGCGCAGTGACAAGCTCGATCTCGCAGTTGTACAGCAGGTCGTCGTCCTTGCGAGTGAAGCGCGTGTGAGGCTTCTGCTCAATCTCAAAGATAACGTCACCAGCCACGATGCCGGGGGCCTGGTCACCCTCGCCACGGAACTCGACACGAGCGCCACTCTTGACACCGCGGTCGACGTTGACGTGCAGCACCTTTCTGTCGACAACCGTCTTCTTGCCGTTGCACTGCTTGCAACGGTCCTTGTCCTTGATGATCTCGCCCTCTCCATTGCAGTCGGGGCAGGCAGTCTGGAAGCGCTGGATCATGGGACCCATCTGGCGCATCATGGTCTTCATGCCGTGGCCATCACAGCCGGCGCAGCGCTTCACAGCGCCTTCCTTGCCTCCACGACCCTCACACTTGGGGCAGATGATGGAGCGCTGGAGAGCCAGCTTGGAAACCTTGCCGCGGTAAATGTCCTCGAGCGAGACCTTGTGAGTGTGGTGGATGGTGCGGGCCTTGGGAGGGCCGCCGCGGGGGGCGCCGCCGCCGCCAAACATGCCTCCAAAGCCACCGAGGCCGCCGCCGCCAAAGAACTGAGCAAACAGGTCCTCAGCAGCCATGCCACCGCCTCCGGCAGCACCGTCCAGACCAGCCTCGCCCATTTGGTCGTAGGCGGCGCGCTTCTGGGCATCGGACAAGACTTCGTAGGCGTGGGAAATCTCCTTGAACTTGTGCTCAGCCTCCTCGTTACCGGGGTTCTTGTCTACAGGGCATTGTCAGTTTCAGCTGTCGACTTGAACAGACGACGACACGGAGTGCTGGACTGCAGGAAAACATACCAGGGTGGTACTTGAGCGCATTCTTCTTGTATGCCTTTTTGAGATCGGCTTCGCTAGCGGTAGGGGGGACCTAAGCAGCAAATCATGTCAGAGCCGGTGGGATTTTGCAGACAGATCATGTTGCCGTGGGACTCTGTACATACACCCAAAAGGTCGTAGAACTTGGTTTCGCGAACCATCTTGGCGGTTGCGGACGGGCGGGAATCGGATATCGTGGAGTCGGAATTCGCAAGAGTCGATCGCTTCGATCAGTGGAGATGGAGTCGCGCGAACTGTTTGCGCAAGCAATCGTCAGCACCTTTTGCCGAGGCCATTGTTGGGTATGTGCTGGCTGCATCAGGTCCGAGGCGTTTGTTTGATAAGGCAGTGTGGCAGGCACAGAGCAAGCAAAGTTGCGAGACGTGCTACGCCTCAGGATCGACTGGCAAAGAGGCAAAGAGGCTGCATGGGAAAGCAACAATCAGGCAGAAGGCCACTCACAGGAAGGCTTGAGAGGTCAAGGTTGGTCGTTGTTGAAGCACAAAAACACTGCGGCGTCGCACCTGAAGATGAGGAATCTAGGCGGCCAGAGACGACAGCAAGGAGAATGGTCTGCAGGGTGTGTCGACACACAACACAGCAAGCACAGGGAAAAAAAAGATTGATGGCTAGATGCGCCAAGAGTGAGGAGGGAGTGGTGGTGGTGGTAGTGGTGATGACGGCCGTCTGGAAGAAAGAGATGGACTTTTTAGTATTGCAGATGGGGGACCCTCGCTCTTTACTGACTTGCTGGGTGCTTGTTGGCCTGGGCTTGGGCTTGGGCTTAGCAAGGGTTCGGTGGGTTGGAGGACAAGAGGCAGAAACCCCGCTGGCTGACGGGGCAAGAGGCTGAAGGTATGGAATCGCGTAGAAGGTGCTCGACCTGTTAGTGCAGCAACCTGCCGTGGGCCGGTATCGCGCGGCGAGCCAGCACGCCACCCGCGTGCCCAAAACTCTTGCACGGGTACACCGCTAACAGCAGCAGGGGTGCCCCGCAGAAGCCCGGGAGCGCGCACCAGGCCAGGCATCGATTTGCCTGTTGACACTGCCGTAGCGCAGCCTGATAAGGTTAGCGACTTGGCAGGTACTGCAGTACAAGCACATGTTGACAGCCCCCGCTGCTTTTCCATCCGCATGCAGATCTGGCAGCCAGCGTGGAGGATACGACATGATATAATTGTGCTGGTGAGCAGTCAGGCAGGGGTTTTTTTTGGGTGTGTTTTTTTTCTCCCTCCCAACAGGTGAAACGCAAGCTGGATTGGCTGAGTTGGTGGCAATCTAAGCTGGTAAATTTCTGAGCAAGTACCTGTACAGATACAAGAGGGGAAAAAAAAACCAACTAGTACAGGCTGCTGATCTCCCGCTAACTGCAGGGACCAACAACCTCGGAGACTCTTGGTTCTGGCAGGCTGACTAAAGTATTTGTATTTCTGCAAGTACTACTATATAGTACAATTCCCAGTCTTCAGCTAATTATCCCTTGGCTCAGCCTTGTGGATCTCAGCCTTCACCCCTCTGCTGCCCTATTCATTCACAGACGCAATGACTTCATGGTGTCGAGTGCGGGGCTGGGTGTTTTTTCCTTGTTGTCCATGGCAGAAGCGAGCTGGAGAATCCAGTAGTGGATACTTGACTGACCAGCCGGTCCTGGTGGCCCAGCAGGTACCCAGTACAGAGCCTCCATGATCTGGTCAAGTTGAACTTGACGAGAATCTTCTCTGGGACCAATCATGGCCCTGTGCAGTGACCATCCAATGATGTCTTGTTTGGAAGCAGTGTGTATTGAGATGGGATGTGAAGAAGGTGGTGCTCCCAAGCCGAGAACTGCCATGGATATTGCAACGATGCCTTTACTTCAAAAGAAAGCTGATGATGATATATCAAGTACACAGCAGCCGACAAGAACACACTCCATAGTGCCTCTAGATAGATGCTCAGAAACTCAGTCTGCCTCAGGCGCTCCCTTCAGTATGGCATCTGCCTCCCTCCACCCACTCAGCAGCGCACCGTGCACTGTCGCAAAGTGGTTGCCACTCGTGTGCTCGCCGGCAAAGCGTAGCACTGCGCCGTCTGTACCGACAACGGGCCGTTGGAACTCGTGTCGATGCGCCGTTTCTGATAGCCCCGTGATCATGTGGCTGTAGCTGCCGCGCGAGAACTCGTCGTGCGCCCACCGACTGACATGGACAGCCTCAGGTGTCGGCAGTGGCGGGCTGTTGTTGGCTCGGCCGCCCAGCCAGCTCGTCAGCACTCGGTGGACAAGATGGCCCGCCTGCTCGTTGGAAAGCGCTTCGACCTGCACGGCATTGGCGCACGACACGAACGCCGACAGCACGGGAAAGCCGGTCAGGTTGTGCAGGTTGATGAGAGTGAGGGCGCGCGGTCCTGCGGTCGCTGTGCCGTCTTGCTGGACGGCGAGGCCGGGCAGCTCGGTCGTGAAGCCGAAAAAAGAGTCTGGCGAGTGTTTCGGGATGGTGCTGTTGTCTTGCCCCGTGCTGTCGACTGCTGCTGCTGCTCCTGGTGATGGCGGTTCTGGATTGGTCAAAGAGGGCCCGCCGACAAGGCCGTCGTGGAAGAAGGAAAGGAAGGGCTCCTCGGTCCACCATGGGCTGCTGTACACGAGCATGATCTTGTCGAGGGTGCCAAAGCCAAGGCTGTTGATGGCTGTTTGCTTGCTCGCAGGTAGCGGTGGCTCAAAGAACGAGGACGAGGACGAGGGCGAGGGCGATGATGATGGTGGTGGTGATGATGATGATGATGGTGGTGGGGGTGTCCTGGAGGAGATTGGACCCCTGTTGTCGTGGCTGTTGCTGCTCTGGCAGTGATGCTGGAGTACACCCAACGGCAACGTGCAAACAACCTCATCCGCAGTATACACGCCCTCACTCGTCTCGACGCGGATCGGCTTCTGGCGCCAATCCACCTTTTGCACGACAACGCCCAGCCGCACCAGGCCTGCGTCCACCAGCTCGCTCGCCATCTCGTCGACCACGGCCGCAAACCCATCCTGCACAAACACCTGCTCGCCGCCAAAGTCGTCGATGCCAAACTCGAGCAGGCTCATGCCGGCCCGACCCGCGGCGTGCTCGGCCGACGGCGCAGCGAGCGGCGCAGCCTCGATGCCCTCGATGAACTGCGGCATTCCGCGGAGCGAGCGGTGGTATTCCTTTGGCACGGCATCCACGACGTCGCGGAATTCCCTGGTCTTTGTGATGGCCTGGAGCATGGTGGTGTTTTTCGCTTGGGTGCGGTCTGTTGTCGCGGCTGCTTCCTGCAGGGAGCCGACCATGCCCCAGAGCGAGCCGAGCATCTTCTCTGCAATGTCTTTGGGGATGATCCTGGTCTTGGTGATGCTGTTGCTGTTGCTGTTGTCGTTGTCGTTGCTGTCATTGTCTTGCTTGGCTGTCTGGCGCCACGATCGAGCCTTGGCCCAGGGCTGCGCCTCCGAGACACCCTGCCCGGCGTCCACCACATGCTCACCGTCCAGCGCATTGCCCTCGGGCGCTGCAAAGACAACCGACCCTTGCAGCTCCCGGGACCGCTTGTCGTGCAACATGCGCACCAGCGGATTCGGCCTCTCGTCTGTGCCCGCGCCATGGATCCAGTTCGCGCCCGTGTCAAGACGGCAGCCGTTGAGGTAGACGGCCTCAATACGCCCGCCGATGCGCTGGCGTCCTTCGAGGACCAAGACCTTGCGGCGTTGCGGCTGGCCCTGGCCCTCTTCCCGGCCTTCGTCGTGAGCGCCCTTCACGTTCTGGTGCAGCAGCAGTCTCGACGCGCACGCCAGGCCCGAGATGCCTGCGCCCAGGATGAGCGTGTCGGCGTGGCGGCTGGCTTGGTCGGCTGTTGCGGCGCTCATTTTGGCGAGCTGGCTGCGCATTCCCCTCTGCAAAGTGTGGCGAGTGTCCAACTGGCACGGCCGGGCGAGGCGTGTTGCTCAAGCACAGAACAAGCCTGTTGGATCTTGCCAACGCCGCCGTCTTTTATCGTGGATGCGTTGCCGTCAACGACTCGGGACTATCGGATTTAAGATAGGCTGCCTTTCTGGCTGGGCTGCCCAAGTCGTTTTCGCGGCCCTTTTGCCAACTGCCGGCCTGTCTGTCTCTTTGTTAATATGCATCCTGCTGAGGGGAGCGATCCGTTCGCTACACCTGGAATGCTAGATAGCGATGGGGTCAACCGGGATCGGCTTTACCGCACAGGATAAACCAACGCCACAAAACCAGCTGTGTGCTACCTCATCGCTCGAGGTTGTGCTCCAAAAGTCTTGCGAGCAAGCCAGCCAGCCAGACGTGCATCATTCATCGACGTGGGAACCGAAAGCGGCCTTTGTTTGCCCTTGCATAAGCCGACTTGTAGCCATTTGCACATAGGTAGAAGAAGAAGAAAA
>KZ678484.1:0-98089 GCA_003019895.1 Coniella lustricola | reverse complement strand
TTTTTTTTTTCCTCGGATGAGAATAGATCTCTTCGATAGATTCTGTGCATGCAGAGATGTTGGGCTTCCGCATCTCCCGACGCCAGCCAGTCGCTCTCTTCCTCACCCACGCCACTGAATACAAATGGTCCGTCTCAATGCATCACCGACCGCAAATGTAATAGCCAAAGTTTATCCTGTCAATGCCTTGTGCATACTCAAAACTATTGTTTGCAAATTGAGTTTCTCTCTCTCTCCTTTTCTTCTTCTTCTTCTCTCGCTTTCTTCATTTTCGGACGACGGTCGACGAACTAGTACTATCACGGTCCGAGTTCTTGGCGAACTAGGTCCAGGAACTGTAAACCACTTTTTAGGAAAAGGAACCCACCAAAAGACCACTTCTACAATTTCGGAAGTGTACTGCCTAACGACAGTAACTAGCACCGAGGCCATCCATTTATTTGCCTTTGTTTTATTTTAGAATGCGGAGGATAATTTGTCTGACTGACTAGCCGACAGGCGGATAGAATGCTAGGCAGATCAATCCCTTAACCAATGGGTCAATGAGACCATTTCGCGGAGAGGTAACAACGATCCGAGGCAACCTGTCAGGCTGCGATAGGCAAGTCTCTTGGAAGACCATGGATTGCGTACCGCACACAGCCGAGTCTTGTGGGTCCAAGTATGAACGTGGTGATGAAGCTGGAGTTGAGTTGTGAGTTGTGGGTATAGTCAGTGCTGAAGTGTGCGGTTGACGTCTGTCTAAAATGGGTCTATCGAGTATACCCAAAGTATATTGACTCGAAGGCGAGAGCGAGTGACGAATCAATGCTTGCCGTTTCACACTGATCAAAATGCATAGTAGTGTTATGCTCGGTGGAGAGTGGTCGTGACGATATACACTATAGTTCAAAGCATGTTCAAGCCAAGTGGCCCTACTAAGAGTGGAATCTGTTCGTAAAGTGGTCCGAGCTGAAGAATGAAATTCATAATTTATATGCCGCTCTTGACAAGATATTCTCATGGCCACCAAGTACACAAGTATACCTGGAGCATGAACAGCACAAGCCTTGACATGTCCAGCTTTGTCAGTTGCAGCCTTGGCTCGGTCTTATCAGCCCGTCGGCAAAGAAACTCGGCTCCGGATTCAAACCTTGGCGCCATGGCTTGTTGCTACATGTATACTCTATCTCCGAATAGGTAAGACAAAGATCGGGTTTTGATGATGAAAACGCCTTGAGTCATCTTGGCTTGCGGCACGGATCGAGCCCGGGCACGGAATAGAGAGCCTTGGCTTTCCAGTCTGACAAGAAAAATGCTTGTCGCCATCTGACGTTTGCTTGGCCTAGCTTGGCTTAAGCTGTGTGACTTGCCTGTCTGTCAGAAGACAGGAGCTTGGCGCTTGATGGCGTATACACTGGAACAGAAGTACACTGATGCTGGTGACAGTAGGTCTAAGATTCTTTTTTTACGTGTGTATACTATGTTTCCAGTGCGTATTGATGAACAGATTGTCTTTCAAAGTTAAATCAAATCAAGAACCCGTGATCTTGTAGCCGTTGAATCATCGGGCAGCAATAATAAAACGGCCGTTCGGAGTTCTTCGGTGGGCGCCAGCACTGCCCAGACGAAATCGAATTAAAGATGACTGTATGGGTTGTAAAGCCAAGAGTTTACACGTGGTCTTTTACAACACATTCTTCCCATTGTTCCATACCGGTAACAAAGCCATTCAATGTAGGAGAGTTTGTTCAAGCTCAGTACAGCCAGCGAGTCAGCTCTGCGCCTTGCCCGTGCACATTGATGTCGATACAAACCCGAATGTACCACATGAATGGCAACATAGTGCTGACCATGGCAGTCAAATGCCACAATATCTACAGCCTCCTAACAAGGAATGTATGGTCTTTATCAAATCGACCGATCTGCATGTTATATGTGACAAATTGATGACCGAGCATCAGCCACAAGCCCAAGTCCAGCATTACTTCTGCATAGTATCAAGATATTCACAAAGCCTCATTTCATACTTTGAAGCTGACGAACGCATTCACACTCGTCTGTACCTCACGCCAGCCAATCGTCACCAGGGATGCAGTGCACTCACTCTATGTACTATATCGAGTCGAGAAGATTCGTTCTTCCGTCCTGTCCGCACATGGTCTTCTCACAAATTTGGTATTCCTGCTTCAAAATTAGTTGGAGAGACGCCACGTACATAAATGGTAAGTATCAATATCAAATCTGAGAAATGTGCAATTCAACAATCAAATAGTACATATGCAGGGGGACAGGGGGCTCTGTGTTATATTGATAGTATTATACACATATCAATTACCACAAGTCCACTCGCCATCCATGCCTTGCTTTTTCCCTGTCTTGCCATTTTGCTTACGTTTCATTGCCCGTCCTCCTCTCCATTGCCCTGGTTCTCCCTCATTGTGCTGCGTTCGCGTGTCTCTGTCTGTCTGTCTGTCTGCCTGTCTGTCGATCTGTCTGTCTGTTCTCACATTGAATCGATCGGTCAATTTGTCGGTCTCTAATCGATATGTATTTTCTTCTCCCCATTCTTCATCCGATAAATGACTTGCAGCGTGACTTCAACAAATCAAGACAATCGCCTGCTCAACAGTTGCCAACAAAAGTCGCCACATACACACACACACACACACTCGCACAAGCATTGATGGGTTGGCCAATAAACTAAACTCCATCACTTACATGCACCGGTACGGCAGATTATCAAACGCCCAGCTGCCAACCGCATATTTACTTGGTATTGATGATCAAAAGTGCACCGTGTACCAATCAGTCTCGTAGTGACAGAGGGCGGTGTGATCAGACGGCACTACATACCGTACCAGCATGCAAGCTGAACTCGAATGCTGTGAGCCCATGTATTGTAGAACAGGAAAAAGAAACACCAATGCTCGCTGAAGACAAATCCCTTGATTGCGTGGCTTGGCGGGTACCGCCACATTGTTTGCCCATTCGTTCAATCCCATATACATTCACATAGGCGCTCACACATACTTTCTTCTCGCTTCCTCACTTCTTTGCTATAGTGACTGTGACTCAGCCACACCAAATATTGAACAATTTCACTTCCACTGCCGCTCAGCCCCTCCTCAACCTCACCTTCACAGCGCCTATCAGCCATCGCAAAACCTGTAGACCTGCATGAATAGGAGCAGATTCAACAGTGATCATCGTCATCGCCAACGACGGGATATCAGGCCCATCCAAAACCCACACGCACTGCTACCATGATTGCTGCCCGCCCAAGCCGCCCTGACCAAGAGTCGAGGTCACTGCCATGATTTATGTAACAATTCTTTTTAAGAGTCTTACATTTCTGATACCTCTTCCATCTCCGACCTCCGTCTCCACAGCACTGATGCCACATGAGAAAGACAAATTTGCATACTCACCTACCACGCCGTGTGTGGCAGAGCAAGATATTGAGTTGACCAGACCCACTCCATTGTAGGACGATACTGCACCATGTAGGCAAATGAACTGGCTTGATCTTCACCACTTGGTCCCGCAACTTTCCTTTGTCGAGCATTGGCCTTTTGAAAAATTACTATGGTAGAAGGAATGAAACGTCTCTGCGCTAATTCAACCAAACCACTTTCTCGTTGCTGACGCGTTGCAGTCCACGATCCTGCTCAATTCACGCAGTCTCCCATACCCTCCATATCAACGCTCTCGTACGCATAGCACGGAAGTTGGTGCAGAGAAATAGAAATTCAAGACGATGGGAAGCATGAAACCAAAAAGACGAAGAAAACGAGTCATTCTGTTCCGGATGTGAAGCTCTCGAACAAATGATCCCTCCCGTGTATCCAGGATGTAAGGATGGATTTCCATGGAAATCCCCCAAGCTTCTCCCTGGCTCTTGGCGTGCTAAAGTACTTTGTCTCTTTACCTGCAGCGGTCGTCCTCCTGGATAAATAGGACCCCACAGGGGTCTTACAACGCTGTGCAGCCTAGCAGGGTTCTAGCGACGTCAGGGTGGTCTGCCAAGCTGCCAGCCAGATTCGCCAGGGTCCGACCCCAACGATCAATTTTCCACCAGCGCCCGTTGTGCTCTCAGAAGCGGAGATTGCTTCCTACCGTCACAAAGTACCTGGTCAGATGTCCTCACCGATGCACAAGGAGCAGGTGGCAAACAATTTCCACTCAGATGCGATGATTTAGGCTTGCACCGAGCGAAGCCATTCATCCCTGAGTCCATCATGTTGTGAGCACGCCGTTGCAATCGAAACCAAATGCCCTTAACCAGCCGAGACCCTGGTGAAATCCTAACAGGGGCTGATGCTTTCAGGTTATCCTCGAATTTGTCTAGATGTGTAATACCAGCGCAATGTCATCATCACAAGCATGTGTTTGTTTCCGGTCCTATTTCGATAAACTCACCTACAATCCATCGAGCCGAAATCTCCCGAGACGTGAGAGTTTGACGAGCCCAACTCCTAACAAAGCATTATGCCAACTTGTTTCAACCTTGCTTCCCGTTCACCGGCTGCAGGAATCAAATCCAAGTCACGTCCAAGACAACAACCGGTGTCTCTCCAAAAGTCCTGCACGTATATCGAGATCATGAGGTCTCAACTGCTGTCTTTGTTCCCTTGGACGGCCACAACCAATCACTGTTCCGACGTGTGGACGAGTTGGGGAATGTGTGAGCAGTGTCCTTCATCTTGGGGCTTCGGAGCACATTCCATTATGCAATGGCAACAAGCACGGCGCAGTTACCCAGTGGTAGACTGTCTTCCGGCTCCAAGAGTCCAAGTCGTCATGCCAAACGGAGATGCGGCGGACATAGGCCGGAGGAGGTTAGTGATGAGCGCCTTTGTGTGCCACCGGTTGGTGTGGTCAACTGAACGGGACCTGTGCTGCATGCGTATTAATGAGAAGTCGACAATCAGGAAAGAGAGGTCCCGAGTTGGCGGCCAGGCAAATCTGGGCAGGCAGAGGCAACGTGCCATGTGGTGCAGCCGTAATGCGAGGGTGTGTAATGGTCGGCTCCTGAGCATCCCCTGGCCTTATCGCCTTCGGTTGTGACGCAACACGCCTGCTTGAAACACCATGATCGACTGTTGGTAGAAACAAAGGTAAATGTGTTTCCACCACCCCGACTCACTGGGACACGAGAAATAGCAGAACCATATATGCTTTCTCACGAAATTCAAGACTGATGCTAAGGCGGGTGCGGGGCAAATCAAGGGCGAACGGTACCACTTCCCGCCCTGGGCCTGGCTCTGGGCCTTGCTGTCTCGAGCCCTCTCTCTTTTCTTGCCCACTTACTTGATTCGTACGCAGTTTCGACGAATACCTGGCTGCTAAGCCAAGAATTTCCCTGGATCTTCAAAAGTCTTTATACCCTTGCCCTTGCCCTCTCGAAGACTTTCAAACTCGACCTCGAGCCGTGCTGCTGAATGATTTATGAGATCGCAGCTACTTTGCACCGTTGCGGCCAAATAGGTAATGAGCCTGTTCCTGACCTGGTGGAGCTAGTGGAGTCGTCTCCTCTTCTCGCTTGCAGTTGAATGCAGGTCCGCCACGGTCGACGAGATCCACCAAGTGGCATCCATGCCCGCCCACCGCCTCTCGAGCTAGGGCCTGTTTCATGTACTATAGTAGCACCAGCTCCATGTATGATATGTCTGCGTGCACTCTGCATACTGTATATTGCTTCTGAGCTTTGTCCGGATTCGCCGACTTGTCCGAACCCCTTGTCACCTGGCGCGCGTTCCCTAGGGCTGATGGCCGTGCCGTAAGTGCTATGGCACACACTCATGCTCCCCACACTTCCAGAACAAGACCAGGGCAGCGGCAGTCGGCCGTGCTCAGCTGGTGGCATCTCCAGTCAATATCGGTGGAGTGGGTGCCCGTTGCGACAGCACTGTAGGCATCTTGGGACTGTTGAGTTTCTTTGGCAGTGCGGCTCGACTTGCAAAGCTCTCTTGCCAAGTGAAGGCTTGCCTACTCAAAGTTTGCTTCGTTTTGTCTCATCTTGACTCGTCTCGTCTCGTCTCGTCTCGTCTCGATCAATGCCTTGTCAGTCGGCCCTGAATTGATGAGCTCGATGGGCTCGAGAACAAGCCAGCAGCTTTTCCTGCCTGAAGACGAGTCATCAGTCAGCCGCAGCATCCATGCAAGTAATCAATAATATGTCAAGGCTCAGTCCGGACCAGGGAAAGGGTCGGGTGAGGCAGGCAAGTGGGCCCGCCGAGACTCTGGGCTGTTCTTTGAGTAAACTGGCAAGAGGTGGTGTTATTGTTGGTGCTGCTGGTATTGCTGGAGACCGATCACAAACCGTGACGGCGGGGAAAAGAGCGAGGACGAAGACCCAAAGAGGCACCAGCTGGCGATCTCAAAAGATACAAGGTACTTGAGTACCTCTTCGAGCCAGGACCAACGCGAAGGAAGGTGCAGCCAGGGTGCACCTGCAGGCGCAGGTGCGGGTGCGGGTGTCCACGCTCGCTCCCACGCCGAGTCGGAAAATACATGCATACTTGGGCAGGTGCAAGCTCCCCTCCGGAGGCACTTCCCGTTTCCAGCAGCTCCACGATACCATGATTGCAGGATTTTTCTTGTTCCTTGCGCCCTGGCTCGCACTCGCAGGCGCTGGGTGAGTACCTGTGGGAGTACCTGTACAAGTACTTCCAGGTGGGTGCTGAGGGCTGGGCCTGCAGCTGGCTGTGCCATAGATTGACGAATGCCCGCAACATCGCCAAACTCCCACTTCCCACGTTCCACACGCCACAACCGCATCCAGTCGCTCTTTTTGCTGCCTTTTTTCTCCGTCTATTCCTCTTTCAGTCTTGCCTCGACCTCTCTCCTCTGGCAGTGACCACTTCTGGCCAAGAGTCTGGAACCCCTCGCGCCTCTGCCTCTGCTTCTCCACGCTTTGCTTATTCCTCGCTGGGCCTCGCATTGATCAACTCAATCTGTTGCTGGACCTTGCGACCTTGTTCTTCCTTTCTGCGGCTGCTGAGTGCTTCTCCTGCTGCTAGAAACTTTTCTCTCCGAGTTCTCTTCCTTCGCCGTTCTTGCAAGCAAGCAAGTAAAGTCACGACTCGACTTGACTTGACCTGATTCGACCTTCTCGATCCAGGATTGTCCTCAATTCCTCGGTGCCGTCCATTGTCCAAAGCTTCGCGGAGGCCCGTCGCAAGCCCGCGCCTTTAGCTGCGACCAACATGTAGTTTGGCGAGCCGATGGACTCGATCATGAACTTCCCTCGAGATAGCGATGTGGTGTACTACAACCCCTCGGTCCAGATCTGGGTCGGTCTCTGGACGCTCTTCCTCGGCGCTTCCGTTTTCCTCGCTCTCAGACTCTGGTGCAAGATCACACGCCGCCACGGTTTATGGTACGACGACTACATTCTCATCGCTGCTTATGTGAGTCGGACCTCGTTGTGATGCTTCTATCTGGGAAGCTCCAAAGGCTAATCAAGATAAAAACCCGCCATCAGTTGACGCTTATGATTACCGACATCCTCATTACGATTGAGTATGCTACTGGCTATTCTTTGGGCAGCTGGGACGACCGCATGCACATTCTCATCGACATCTCATCCATTGGCACCGTCATCGGTCAGGCTGTAAGCAAGTCAGCTTTTGGCATCACCCTACTGCGCATGATCGACAAGAAGTGGCAGGCTGTCTTCATCGTCTTCTGCATTATCAGCATGGACGGCATCGCGTTGAGCAAATGCATTTTTGAGTGGGCTCGTCTTTGCGGAGACGATGACTATCAGCAATGGTACAGACCTAAGGGTTGGTGTCTCTACAAGTCGTTTTCCACTGAATGGAAGGAAATTGGAAATAGTAAGCCTTGATTACTTTGTCGCATTCCCAACTCTTTGACGGTAGGCGCCATTTTGCTGACGGACACACAGTCTATAACATTATCATGGATTTCATCTTTGCCATGTTTCCTTGGTTGCTTACATGGCGGCTCAAGCTACAGAGAGATGAGAAGATTGCACTCTGCATCACTTTGAGTCTGGGTATTATGTACGTCTTGACCTCCGCTATCATTTGTGGAATGTTGCAGCTGATTACAATGTGTAGAGTTGCTGTTATTACTGCAGTCCGAACCTGGTGGAAAGACACTCCGCTGATGGATACACACGACGAGTGGTATATGTGTAAGTGTTCATGCGAGAAACTTTATGAGGGTGCATTTTGCTAATCTGAGTTTTGCGATAGGGCGAGATGCCATGTCTGAGATTTGGTATTCCGGAGAAGTGGCTGGTACCATCATTGTACAGTGCATTCCTGTACTGCGACCATTTGTCAAGGACCTCCACACATCGCTCACATCTCGGAGACTGGAAGCTACCGAGCCCACCAAGGGTTCGACCTGGCTCGACAGCAAGAGCATGGGAGAGAAGAAGGTTCTCGTCACGATTACCCGCGATGAAGAGAACCCGCATGGAGCTGGAGTGTATGAGCTGTCTGACATCAGTGAAGAGCCGTCCAGCCACAGCAGCAGTAATAACCCCAGCAACAATCAGATACAACCTCCTGCTATGGGCCACCACGCCGACGCATACTTTTCGCCGTCCGAAGTCGACCTGCGAATCAATGCGGGCCACACCCAGCCACTCCGAAAAGAAAATTGGCCATTATAAGTTGCTACCCGAGAGCAAGGCACGTCGCGCCATCACCCATCTGCGGCTCCCATTTCTTTATCTACCATGACCCTTTGATCTCTTCTTCTATGTGAAATTTCGACACGACTTTGCCAGACTGTTGCCCAGGCAGGAAGGCTGTACATCAACTCTCATTGTTTGTTTTGGCTCCGGCGCGCGCTCACTCCATCCCACCGTTACCTGCGCCGCTGGTGGCCTGCATTTCCTTCATTTACGGTTTGGAGGAGGGCGTTCTGGGGGTCAAAGGATCGGTAATCCCTTATGTATATATATAAGGGACTGGACGGTCTTCAGCAAGATCCTGGCGTTTTCCTTTGGTCATTTTTTTTTTTGGAATTCTCCAAAAGTACATATTCTGAACGATACCATTTGATTTACTGTTACTGGCCATGGCAGGTGGGGCACGATAGCGACAATTTGGAATTGAGCGTTGGACAAGATTCAAAAGATGATAAGTGCACCAAAAAAAAAATTTAAAAAAACTTAGCAAAATCTGATTGCCAGCCGCCAATCGAAACGATGCCATGTTCAATAATGAGCTGTAAGAGTGAGATGCGTGTGAGGTTTACATCGGTGTACCTTGGATTGAATTTGATGATGCTCGGAATCCAATATTGGATACAAGGACCATATTCGGTATTTCTGGTTTCATGAAGTGAGTTGATTTCTATTCTGCTAATATTCACCTCGAAATTGATGGCTGTATCAAAATTAGGCTGTGGCCTTGTCAACATTCTAGGAAAGCGGCCCTTGGCTCTCGGGTCTTCCCTGGATGATTTGATCAGGCCTTAGCCGGTACCAGGCACCCAAGACATGATGACGTTGCTGAACGGTGATCACCCCACGTCAACGTCAAACGCCAAAGTCAAAGTCAACGTCCATCCACGTCAACGACAAAACAGCAAATGCTTCCTTTCCTTCGTCGAAAGTGTAAGTTCAAGCCCATACTCACATCAAAGGACGTGCATGACTTCTGACATTGCCAAAATTCAAAGCATAGTCATAAGAGGGAATAGGGTGCATGACACGAAGTCCGATTGGCCGTTAGAGTGTACATTTTACGTTTACGGCTCTCCGCGTTCCAGAGTCTGAGCAATCCGGCATTGACATCAACGATTGAGAGTGTGTGGTTTGAGATCCCTGGAGGAAGAAAGAAAGGAGACAGCAAGCGAGGAATTAGTGACAGGAATTTGGAAAGCGTCATTGGAGGACATTTAGAATCGAGCCGCACGGGAGATATTTTGAGGCAAGTTGCGATATTGAAGCAGCATTGAGGCAGAAGACAGTCAAGCACCGAGCAAGCACCAAACAATACACAAGTTTCGAGAAAGGAGCCACCAGGGCAAGCAAATCCGATACGAAGGCATTGGATAAATTCAAGAATATGGCATCGACAACTACATCTCTGACCACGACAACGGGGCAGTGTCTCTGCGGGAAAGTCAAGGTGAGCATACAACTCGGCTGCATCTGTAACCCCTTATCTATACACTCTTCGGCGATTATGGTACTGAAACCTTTTACAGGTCACAGTAACAGACAAACCTCTCATCTGTTTCCCAACACTCGTCTGCCACTGCACATCCTGCAAGCGGCGTAGCGGGGGCATCGCCTCGTACGCTTTCGTTGTCCCGAAACAACACATCCAGTTCCATCCAGAACCGAACTTGCCGCCAACTACCGCCGTCGCCATCATCACTACTGCTGGCGGCGGGGGGGAATTCGGGTCCAGTGGTGTTGGTAGTAGTAGTAAGACCGGTGGCGTCAGGATTGGTCCCGCAGGAGGCGTACACAAGGTCTTTGTCGACCACGACACGGGCAGTGGCAAGCCGATGCAGCGAACCATGTGTGTGGAATGCGGGAGTCCCGTGTGCATTATTGAGGCAGAAAGTCCGGACTCAAGGTGTCTGCAGTTTGGTCTGTTTGCTGGGGTGAAGGTGAAGAAAGGCATGGCGGTGGATGGCAAGGAGGAAGGAAGAGAGGTAGATTTACTAGATGAAGTGAGACCGCAGTTGGAGTTGTTTGCTTCGAGGACAGTGAAGTGGATGGCCGAGATTGGAGAGGATGTGAGAGAGACGGTGTGAGTAATTCAGGAATTGTGAGTAGTAGTACTCAAGGTTGAAGCATTTGTATGGATTGATTTCCAGCGAACTTGGGGGAGGCTTCTTGAGCTGTGAGGTTCTGACGAAGACTAATGCTGGGTACTGTTCTTGGCGATTCTCTATTCTCCAAGACTTGAATCTCATCCCGCTGAAGGCTTCGAGAATTGCGGCTTCGACAGATGAGTTTGGACCAGCTACGCACTGATACATATATATTGAATCTTCATTGGAACGTTTGATCTCACTGCAACGGTGAGCAACTGCTTCCGCGACTTGCAATATGGATCATGATAAGTATGTTCAGTTGTCGATTGATGACAGAGAAAAACCGTGAATCAACAATTCGTTCATTCAAGAATCATTCTTGAATCTCTTCCTATCAGACACACAAATACAAAAGCCTCTTCTAAACTTGATCTCCCGACTACATAGCACGAATGGCTATCCCTGATTCACGGTTGCACACACTTATTTATAGCCAACACTCATCATGCATCCTGATTTCTCAACCTTAAGCGCTGCCCTTCTCGCGAACTGGGGAATGTACCGAACCTACATATGCAGACTGCATGCAGAGCAGTGCATTGCATGTGTGTTTCACATGTTTCAACTCCCGAGCGGCTGCCTTTTGTATACTACGGCGACAGGGATGGCTACATTGTGCGTGCTTACTATGCACATTTATATGCATTATCTCTTGAGGTTTCATAAAACCGTGCCGCATAGCATCTGTACATTTTGGTGGCTTTGGCTGTTTCTTTTCATGGGGATCGTGATGTTGGGCGATGCAGAGACGGGTAAGTCGTTTCTGTGTGAAGACAGCCGAAGTGGTAGGGAGCAGTTCATGGAAACATGAAAGAGGTGTTAATCGAAGTGTTGGAGGCTGTTGATAAAACGTCAGATCGAAGACACCTACAGGATGGATCCATACGGGCGGTGCTTGTTGGGTTGCCGAGACGGATGGTGTGAACATGCGCATGTGACTTGTCAGTAGGAGCGGTTGAGAAGCGCAATTCTCAATACCATCCATACGCAACGACTAGGAAAAGGGGAATCTTGCGTATACTGTTGGTGGCAGAGGAGTATTGTGCTGTCAAATGAGCTCGTCATCGCAATGTTAGGGGGCACCGGCGGGTGGGAAACACCAGCTGGAAAGTATGTCTGCGAGACTGTCATCTCGCAAGCCATGAGAGTCAGGACATACAGCGGCAAGCCCGCGATGAGCTGCTCGCAGACTGCAACGCCAGAGTCGTCTGAGAGTCCCAACGGCAGCGACTCGGCCTTGAACAGCAAAGGTACAGAACATGCCTGCGATCAAGTGTGTGTGTGTTCAGGATCAAAAAAGAAAAGAAAAAAAGAAGAAGAAAAGAAGGAAGTTCTCCATGAAGACCCGCGAGGTGGCCGTTCCAACAGCCGCCACAAGTGCTTTGCCCGTCCTATATCAATGGCTGCATCCAGACCACAGAGTTCTACGTATTTTCATCAGATGACCGCCTCAAATGCATATCCGAAGTATACACGAGGCAAACCTAGCAAGAAAGAGTGCATGCGCACTTTACCTTTTGGACAATCTCACGGATCTTCTCAAACGAACAAGCCACAAACAGCGCGTGCGCGGCCCGTTGGATCCCAAAGGTCCTTGAACCGGAAGTGAAGCTCCACTTTTGTAATCCTGGGGTTACAGTGCGCTGTCTGGTAGCGAGATTAGGGCTGAGGGGGCAGGAGAGCAATGCCTCTCTTGTTAATTTGCAGAGCCTGTGCTACCAGTCGTCTATGCTTCGTTGAGGAGAAAGCACGCGCGAGGCCAGAGAGTCCAGACGGGGCGAGCCTTGGGAACAATCACGAACAGCGAGGGAGTGGTGGTGTTTTGGAAACCCAAAGGTTTTTCCAAGGTATTTTCCCAAGAATTGACCCGATATTCGAGTATCTGAAGTGATTGGGACATGGTGCAGTTGACTCTTGGGCAGAGTCTCCAGTGTCTAGTGAGCAGATCATTCGAACACAACACAATTGAGCTTTTGCAATTATCGGTCTATTTGTTGATCAAGCTCGGGCTATCAGGCTATCATGAACTGAACAGAGTGGTCCCTGCGGGATCGACGTCCACCCATCGTGTCCAACACCCGACATGGACTCTTGGCGGTGAAGTGACTGGATTCTAATGATTGGAAGCCAAGGATATGGTAAGGGTAGAGTGCGCTTGAGTGTGCTGATTTGCGGTCTGAGCGTTGAGCTCCAAGGTTGCAGAAATTATCGATGGAAGGGAAAAGAATGGAAGAGCCTGACTGATGATGAAAGCCATCCGGCAATTGTTACAGATTTGTCGTGAAAACAACTGAAGCCATGCTAGAGTCCCTACGCACGTAGAAGCGTGAGTATCACAGCCACCATCAGAGGCCGCCCATTGATAGCGGGACCCGACAAGACAGGAACCCCTTGACATGTCCTCTGGCAATGTGAAGGCTCGCTTCAATTCTCAAAACGTAGATTGAACATTCCGCAAGTATGGTGCTGATCGGCCACTCTCAGGGGTTTCGAAACCCAAACAAAATGAACTCCAAAGAGAATACACGGTACAGAAGGACTCTCCACACAATTAGCTGTCGATTGACACAGCCCATCAAGTCGACATCTCTGAAAGACCAAAATGATCCACGAGCTCTGAGTGTGCAGGAGGGAAATCAGGTTTCGGGCTACCGCCTCCATGGAGGGATCTGCAAGTCCAGATCAAAGCAAATCACCAACCAGAGTCGCGATGGCTCCCCAAGGTGACCATGGTGGCCCGTAGTCAAGTCACGCAGCTCAAGAAGCCGGGGCGTGCAAGGCAAGTAAGCACTCATTGGGCCCCTATTGCTGACGGTCCCGCTAGCACTTAGACGAAGCTGTCTAGACCGCAATGAGCTGCGAGAGATACACACACAGTACGTACATGATGCATGTATTGTACCTGCATAAAATTGCGGGGGTGGCGGCGTACGGCTACTACGCTGTGAGTGCTAACTCTGGCGCGGACGGCAGCAATGTTGGACATTAGTTGGCAAGAAGGAGGGCCTTGTAGAGGCTTCGGACGACTTTGGCGGGTCGCAAAGTGCATTCAACAACTCGTATCTACTCTCCGTGCAAGATGGTGTACGTACTATGTACAGCCCAGTGCGCCTGGGCCCGCAATTGAATCGGCAATCATCAATGACGACTGACTTGATATCGTCTTTGACGCGTTCTCTGTTGCGTCTAGATTCGTGTGGGTATTCTCGAGCGAGAGCGTTTTGTCCGCCTCTAGCTCTTTTCTCCGTATTTGCTCCATATTATTGTGGGTTTTGTGATTTTTGGACTCTGTACATACATACAGACAGACAGTTCTCCTTACTCCCCGGCACCAACGGCCTGTCCAAGCTACCGCGGCAAACAAAACAGGGCGACAACGAGGCTTCCATCCCATCGCTGGTCTGCATGAGGCAAGAGTCACGCCCACAGGCTCACATACGATCTGCTTGAAGTGTCCTCCTATAAGGAAGACCCCGTCTGATATAAGTGGAGTTGGCAGTAAACCGTGCCAGTTGCGGGTGTTCTGGGCTTCCCTGAACCACTGGGTTTGGATTCCAGAAACCTCCAGAGAGGGTATTCTTCTTAATGAATGACAGCCTTCTTCATGTTCCTTTTTTCTCTTTCCCCTGCCCCAAGGGACAAGCCAAGAGGAGGAAACGCTACGGAGAACCCGGTAAGATATGGAGTACGGGACCTTGAAGAAGGGGGAGAAAACGTGCGCCAAGATTGAATCGTGACACTAGGATCTTGCCAAGTTGGTGGCCCTTTTCCCGCCACACGGAATCCGAGCTTTTGCCGTGTACACTCCTGGTTGTTGTGGCGACAGTCTTACGCATGTGCGTACTATATGGCGTGTCGAACAGAGAGAAAGAAGACAGACTAGCTGCATGAACGATCATGTTTGGTTTCTTCTAGAGGTGGGCTGGTCTCAACACCCAGCTAGAAACGTCAGACTCGCGCACTAAATACTCTAGTAGAGACGAGTCGACCTGTCAGCCATCATTAGCTTGGTATGCCACAACGGATGCCAAGTGCGTGACAAGCCCATCATCGTAGAGCCAAGTTGTGCCAAGCGCCAAATTGCTCAGATTTAGTTTCCTCGGCCAGCCTTGCCGCATTCCCTCAGCCAGCCTTGACCTTGACCCTTTTTGGAGCAAAGGGAAGACGTGGAGCCCTGTAGGCTCCATACCTCGCAGCAATTGGCGGATCAAATGCCTCGATCTGCTCTTTAGCCATGGGGTGGAGACGGACAGTATATACGAAACGGGAGGCCCTGTAGAATGGCCCCCTCGCCGCCCCCCCTTACCACGTCAGGGCCGTGAAACGAGCCAAGAGAGTGCCCCCTGAATTCTGTAGGAGCGCGCTGAAAGCTGCCAACAGCAGAGCGAAAGAGGGTTCTGGGAGGTTGGGTGCTTGGAGATATCACACGAGACTGGTTGATTCTGGAGCACGAGGGTCTTGCCGTGGGACAGACAAAGACCACCACACTCACGGCGACAGCGCTGAAGCCATACCACAGCATCGAAAAGAAACTTCGGCTGTCTGGCTGCGGGGCGATGGACTTTATTCCCCGATATTCCGACTCTGCAGAGGAGCAACTTTGACGACCGCCAACGCTGGTGTCAAAGTGTAAGGAATATGTACTGTGCTGGACTCCCGGCCAAGTGCTCGCTGCCTCGATTCTTTCTTGAAGGAACGCTGAACAATAGAGTGTCGATTTCACTCCACTCCCTTCCTCAATAGCACTGCAGCATGCTCGATTCCAGTTCGTGGTATTGTCGTCCCGGCGTAGGCGGCTCCAGAGCCTTGACAACTGCTTCTCTTGATCTGTTCTGGGGTGTTCCTTGGTCTGCGACTCCTCAGTCGATTGCATGGACAGAGTCACTATGCGAGGCAGCGATTCCTGAAAATCCTCAGCGTCTGGTTTGCTTACTTGCCATGAGGGTTGAGTCTGTGGCAGCCGGTTGGCACATTAAACAGCCACCGGTAGATGCCGAATAGGCATGCAGGCTGTGATTAAAGGGGAACGAGCCTACGTCGCTATGCGCCGATATCACATTGATGAGTAGATGGGGCTCGGGTCCGCAGAATAGCAACCCTCCCCCCGGTCTCATGCAGGAGTCTGGGTGGGGACGAGGCCCTGTCTGTAAGTTATATTGTATCTTTTATCATCAAACGGAACAGGAGGATCCACTTCCTTGAGAAGTGTGGCATGTACGTTGGGGATGCTCGAGTGTGTTTGTATTGCACAATCTCTTGGGAGTTTCTTGGTTCTTTAAAAGACGCTCGAGTCTGACCAATTCGGCCACTCTTGTTTTCCCTTTTTCCTCCTCATCCTCATTCGTTCTCTTTTCTCTTGCACCAGCTCCAGCACGCCCGGTTGCGTCCAGTCTTTTACAGCTCTTTTTCCATTTCCATTGTACACTCTCTTGACGCCCTAGTGTCTCTTGGGAACCCGAAGGAACCAACACATCACACAGCATCCACACCCCAAGATGCGTTCTGCTGCTCTCGTGCCCATCGCGGCAGCTGTGCTGCCCGGTGCCATGGCCATTCCCAACGGCCAGATCTTCCAGCGCGGCTGGGGCAAGGGCTTCAACGGCGGCGGCCACGGACAAGGCTTTGGCGGCTTTGGCGGCTTTGGCGGCTTTGGCGGCTCGCAGCCCTCGGGCAACCCCAGCGCTGAGACGTCTGCCAGCGCCGGTGGCTACGAGGCCAGCTCCACCGCTCCCTCGCCATCGTACTCGACTGCCGCTACCTCGGCCTACTACGCGCAGGCCCAGGCGACCGGCGGCTACTCGTCTGCGTCTGCGTCTGCGTCTGCGTCTGCTGCTTCGGCAACCGCCGTTGCCACTGGCTCGGGCTCGGGCTCGTCCTCGGGCTCCTCTGGCGGCTCCGGTGCCGGTACCGCCATCAGCTCGCTGGCCGGCGGTTCCGGTGTTGGTGGCACCACCTGCACGGTCACTGACATCTCCGAGGTCACTGCCTCCGTCTCTGCGTGCTCCAACGTCCTCCTGAGCGGAGTGACTGTCCCTGCTTCTAGCACGCTGTCCGTCACTGTCCCCAGCGGCGGTGCTCTGCTGTTCGCCGGCACCATGACCGTCGAGTACACTCCCGACGCGGACTACACCCCCATTGTGCTGACTGGCACCAACGCCAAGGTGGCCGGTCTGGCCGGTGCCGTCATTGACGGTTCGGGTGCGCAGTACTGGGACGGCGAGGGCTCCAACGGTGGTACCGACAAGCCCGACAAGTTCATCTCGCTCGACGACGTCGACGGCTTCACGTTCGAGCAGCTCACCATCCAGAACTGGCCCACTCACCTGTTCTCCCTCTCTGGCAGCGACCTCGAGATCAGCAACTTGATCCTCGACAACAGCGCCGGTGACGAGCTCGACTCGGACGGCGATGCGCTGGGCCACAACACTGACGGTTTCGACATCTCCTCCATGGACACCTTGTACGTCCACGACGTCACTGTCTACAACCAGGACGACTGTGTCGCCGTCAACGACGGCTCCAACATGGTCTTTGAGAACATGTACTGCTCTGGTGGCCACGGTCTGTCCATTGGCTCCATCAAGACGGGCAAGACCGTCTCCAACGTGACCTTCAAGGACTCCTCCGTTGTCAACTCCGAGAACGGCTGCCGCATCAAGACCTACGATGACGCTACCGATGCTTCCGTCAGCGACATCACCTACTCTGGCATCACCCTCAGCGGAATCACCGAGTAAGTTTCTGACCACTACCCTGCCCCCTTGCAGCAGCACCATGGACCCTGACTAACATGCGTCGCAGCTACGCCATTGACGTCCAGCAGGACTACGAGAACGGCTCCCCCACCGGTGACCCAGGCTCCGACTGCACCGTCTCCGGCATTACCTTTGAGGACATCACCGGTAGCACCACCGGCGACGATGCCTACAGCTACTACGTTCTTTGCGGTGACGGTTCTTGCACCGACTTCACCTGGACCAACATTGATGTCTCTGGTGGCTCCACCTCCTGCTCTCCCAGCGGCAGCATCTGCCCTTCCTCTTAAGAGGTTGACCGTGTTGATGTTCGCAACAATGAAGCATTCTGCTACATTGGCCGCTGCGGTGGCTCCAAGACAAAAAGCATAGTTGGTAATCGAAGGAGATGTGGTCGGCCCTTTTTTCCCTGCTGGACTACATCTTGTATTTGTTGGTGGTTGTCTGGATTCTTTCGCCTGTACATATCATCTCGGCCCGCCTCTAGGTGTGGTTGAGGCCAATATTCTAGCTAGACTTTCAATGTACACTTGATCGTTAGATCGATTCGTCCACGCGTTTTGCTTTGACTGTTGGTAATTGGTTACTTGTCTCCAACACCGTCAAGGCTTGAAGTAGAGACTGCCATTGATCCTAACACACAATCTTAGCATATTCTGCTGCCATCGCCTGTGGTCTTTCGGATTATGCAGCCAATTTATTGATAGTTCTTGTCGGCTAACGCTGTCATTGACAAAATCCGAATGTGTTTGATATGCAGTTCGAGCTAATGTGTACTTTATCAAGTATCACATCTGGCACGGATCTCTCCTATGCATGGGTGAACGTCTCGTAATTTTGAATTGTACGTCAATCAACCCTCGCCATAAACACCTCTTCAATATATGCCTCTGCCGAATCCAATGGCCCACGATTCACCATTCTTTTCAATATGTGTACATGGCCAACCTTCTTCGGTATCCAACCGCGGCAGATGGAGAAACATGCCCATCAAGATCAATATCAGCTACGTCTTGGACCACCACGCCCAGTGTTTGACACATTTGCCTTTTCTCATGGGAACCCTTTATGAACAAAAGGCACATCGGAACTTCGAGAGACAAGAGGACTGCAGAACCCACCAAGCATTCACGTGTGCGGCTTGTCATCATCTGCATATGTGATTGCCCATGATTTGACACCGTATTTTGGGTCCTAGGCTGTTTTCGATATCGATGGTCACTTTCAAGCCAAGCGCTTCACAGTGTGCGCGCACAGCAGTATTCGATTCTCGCATGACCTAGACGCTTTTCCAATGCCCGAACCTGGCATACCACTCTTACAGAATGCAAAAAACAGACATGAAAGAAGCAAGTGGAGTGTCCTGTCCCTCCCTGACCTTTTCCCAACCTCACTGGCCAAAGTGTTCGATTCGTATCAATACGTGCATGGAGCACTTGCGAACAGCACGCATACATAACGTACGTAACGTACGGACAACAGAGAACGACTGGCCTAATTCGGTTTTGTGCATCAAAGTTCCAGTCTGCACTGCACCGGACACGTGCCGACATAGCCAGAAGGGAAAAAAAAACCAAAAAAAAAACCGAAGCTCCACCAGCTCGATGATGACCAATATCAAATCAACCTCAATCTAGGAGAGAGGTTCCAATGCTTTCATGGCACTCATCTGGGCACTTTGCAGTCTTGCATCCTTCTTTTTATACGAACACACACACACACGCACACACACACACACACACACACACACACACACACACACACACAAATTTATATATATACACATATATATGAATGTTTATATAAATGTACATGTATATATTCATAAACGTGTATATACATGCATGTGCCAATATATACACATGGCTTTCGGCAGATTTGACAACCGCTTTCGGCACTGAATAGCTGCCAGCAGCCTCAGTCAGCCAAACTGACTATGCAAGTGCCTGCTGCCATTCCTAGCTACTTTCTTTTCCCCCAGCTACCACCAAAATCAATCTTGAAACCTTTCAATTACTGTTGATGTCTACTTCCTCACGCAAAGTGGAGCTGCAGACCAACTGGCATGTGAGCTATTCTTCCAGAGAGAACGATAGGTGGGCCCTTGGCTGTTCACCGAGCTGCTCTCCCATTGTCCATTTTCCAAGTACCCTGGTACCTGACCAGCCAGCTCGCCTTGACCGTCACCATCACCACCACGAGCAACCCAGTCACTCGACTGGCAGTGAATGGGAAAGCCCTCACATTGTTCTCCTCCTGCCGTTCAGTGATTCACAGCAGCACAGCGAGTGGGTCCGCGCATCACCAGCGCCCTCCCTGAAGAACTATTTAATCTCGACGACCGTAGCCTGAGATGGCTCCTGTTTCCTCCCTCTGTCTCCTGCTCACCACCGCCAACAATTTGACCAGTTTGACGCCATCTTCAAAAGCTAGAACCAGTCTTCCTTCCCTGCCACCAGCAGCAGTCAAGCTTGATCTTCATCTCCAACACCACTGCCAAACAAGCCTCTTCATCTCCTGTCTTTTGGTCGTCTTCCAAGCTCTCACCATGCAGATGATCAAGTCTCTTCTTGCCGGCCTCATGGGTCTGGCTACGGTCCATGCTGTAAGTGTCGCCCTGTGTTGCCAACCTCAGGTCAGAACTGAAGGCTGACAGTCATGTTCAGCAGGTCCTGCCCGCCCAAAAGGACGACGTTCTCGTCGCCGGCAACACCACGTACAACATCATCCCCATGGAGTGGTCCGTCCAGATCAACAACACGGCCGCCCCCTAGTAAGTTTTCCACTGGCCTTGCATCCTCATTGCCACTTTTTTCTCACCTCAACGGAACACAGCAGCGTCTCTGTCACTGGCACCGTCGAGGACCTCTTCGCCGCCATCACCCAGCACGATCTCGCCGCCGCTCAGTCCATCAACGAGACCGTCAACGCTCTGGTCGTCGACCTCGTCGCCAACACCACCACGACGCCCACCGTCATCGGCAACAGCAATTACGTCCCTGCCGCTCACTATTGCCACATCTTCGAGTACGCCAACGTCCACCGGCTCTACCAGGGCATTGCTTACCTGAACGGCATTCCTGGCTTCCCCTCCAACGGTCCCGGCCCGGGCACCTGCGGTCGTGTCTCGTGCTCTTACTCGTCTGCCATTTACTGGTGCAATGATGTAAGTTCCTTTGGTCCTTCTTTGTCTGATGTGTTTGTTTCCTGGATACTAACCACGTCTTCTTTCTTGCTTCCCTCCAGAACAAGGAGACCAAGGTCCTCGACGGCTTCCACGATATCGGCGATGGTGTCTTGCTCATCATTGACCAGTGCATGGCTGCCAGCGATCACGTCCTGGCCGACGGACAGCAGTTCTTCCAGGATGGCTGGAATGTCATTGCTCGCTATGACAGCTGCTGATTGAAATTCCCCTGGTCTTGGGTTTGCTTCAGACTTCTTGTCTGGCACGAACAAAGGCATTGGCATAATGAACAACAATTGGTCGGTACAAGGAAATTGGTGATGGATAGATAGATACTAGGTCTTGGGCCTTGTATTGCCTTGCTCTTAGTCTGACACAGCAGAGAATGAAAGCAGCCGGGAATGGCCAGATATTGACCTGACTGGTCCTCAGTCCAGTGATTGTGTCAGCATACCTCCTGAACATTGAATCTTGCCAAGGGCATCCCTCGTCTACTGGCCTCACCCTCTGTAACATGGTAGACACTGAGAACTACCAGCAGCAATCACTGGTTTGAAGATAAACAAAGAGTTCCAGATCCGCGTCATTTTCTTGTTGCAAATTTATAATTGTGGCATCTTGGCTGAACCTATCGCGGACACAAGTCCCGATGTCGTTGAATGTCAGAAGCTCCAACTTCAGACTTGGCAGCCTCTCGAATTCCATCTCAAACGTGCATAAAGAGCGGCTTGACACGCACACTCTGGATAGTCTGTTTGCTTGCAACGTTTTTGACAAATTCAGCCACGTCAGTGTGCTTGCCGTCAAACCCGTCAAGGCCGTCAATGAGGAGATATAGTTTGAAAGAAGCCATCTTCTGCCGCACAAGACACTTAAAGGCTCATCTGAGCTCTGCAAACGTCTTTCGTCCGCCTCCAGGCATTTCGTAGCTTGCGGCTGTAAGGTCACTCAACATAATTGAGATGAGTTTGCGGTGTTTAGACAAAATCTGATGCGTTAAAGGCTGGGGTATACCCTCTGTGGACTTTTGTATTTCCGAGCCTGTGTTCCAGAAGAAGAAACTTCCAATAATCAGCGGATCTGATTGTGCCCATATAGAGAGAATCATCTTGGTTCGTTAGTGGTCAAGAAGATATCTCATCAAAGTGGACTTGCTAGAGCCTGCTTTGCCGGTAATCCAGTAAAGCTTGTCGTTGCTGGCAAGCCACGATGCGAAGTTGCTCCAAGGATGATCTTCAGATTCTGGCATCCTCAAATATCCACTCGAAGCTTGTTGTAATTTTAAAATCGCCGTCCGGTCGTACGCCTTGTAGATGTCTTTCGTTTGGATGATCAGCTTTCCAGCATAACCGAGGAAGGAGAAGATGTTTCCAGCGAGACACAGAGAAGCAATAGAATCCATCATGTCGACAGGGTGCGGGAGGACTGGAGGAGGAAAGGCGATCCTTTGCTTTCCGTATTTTTACTGGACGCCAGGCTGCGCCTTCTGGTAGTTTCGCCTCAAAGTCACAGAATGAATCTGCATCAAGGTTGAGAAAGTGCAACATATGCTCAAGACTCGACGCTTTGAAAGGCTGAACTTTGTTAAAGTGAAGAGAGGGAGTTATATAATGATTTTCCGCTCTCGACGTGATGCTTTGGTGCAAAAACTTAGAAAGAGACAGGCCCGCAAGACACATCAAGAAGAACCCGTTTGTGCACCGCCACAAGTACCAGTAATCTTGAGTGTACCTTGGTTTCGTTTTGGGGCTGAGTGAATGTGCACCCTGACTTGATCGGATCACAGCACAAACGCATGTGGACCTAGGTATCCACGAACCGAGAGTTGGCTCTCCGGAGAATCGTTCAGTCAACAATTTCATGGATCCAACGAACACAAGCCGTGACAGAATAACCTAAATTTCTCAAGACTGCCCTACATGTGTGCTTTGCGCAGACCAGCTTGCTAGGACAGACGATAAACATTTCGTACGCGTCGTGACCCTCGTTGGCGTTGAACAACAACTCAAGGGCTCGCGGACACAGCTGCCTTGTGCGCACGAGGCAATCTATCGTTGGATTCTTTTTTTTCTTCCTTTTTTTTGTTTTAGCTGCAGAGACGAGCTCAATGACAGGTTCCTGCGCAAAAACAAAGGCACGTACGACTTGGTCAATTTCAAAAGCCCGTGGAAGCCGCCCAATCATGGCGTTATGGTGCGACAAGGATTCTGTGGGCAATCTTCTCTGCGCAAAAGAGTAGATCATTCCTTTTGCTCAAGATGCAAGGCAAGATATAAATTTACAAGAGCACCTTACTGGCCCCAATTTGACGGAGGCCGGTCACAGGCCACCCCGCCTCCATTATCAACACAGAGCTAAATTAAATTGTTGGGTCTGAAAGAACAAGCTGCAATTATGTGGCTCTGAGCTACAGATTGAGTACGCGAAGAGGCTTTCAAAGGGACCACCAGCACATCGAAACCATGAATACTGGCTGTGTTGTTTCACCGAGGACATTCCACCAATTGTTCACTAGGTCATGGCGAGAGTTCGATCGATTGGCGAGTGCTGCTTGTGGATCGATGCGCTATGTCTTGTGTTTGACAATGAAGAGCAACTTGTTGAGCAGCTCCGTCTCGTGGGCTTGGTATATGCCCGAGCAAGATCGACCATTGTTGCGGCTGATGGCGATGCTTGAGATGGGCTATACGGCAATCAAGAAGCTCATGAAATTTTACACTGTTTCCAACAAGTGATTCCGCTTCTGCATATTTTCAACGTAGCTGGGCGTTTCAAGAGTTCCATCATTCCCCGCGTAAGTTGATCTTTGTGCAACAGTGGATGCTCTGATTTTGCTCAAGCGCATCAGAGCATACAGATGTCTACGCTTACGCTGAGATGGCAGCGGACTCGTTACAATTGGGCTCCCAAGGTGGACAACCCTGCAAAGTGTATGGCGGTCTCTCATCCCTCCTCCCCTTGGAGAATTTCATGACAGAACCATTCCTCGCGAGACTTCACACATCCGGACGACGCACTTTATGGAGTCACTGACCTCCTGTCATTGTTCTCGGATCAGGCATTCTTGGTGGGGTTTGTGAGCGGCCTCCCAGAGATGTGGATTGACGCTGCGCTGATGTGGCATTGCAGAGTCGACTCTCCAACACCTGGTGACAGTAATCCGCAACCTGCATGTCAACAGCGGCACATATTTGACAGTGCGCCTTCCATATTGCCCGGAGCGGTGCGGCCATCTTGGTCATGGGTGAGCTGGAAGGGCACCCATCTGTGTCTTTTGGGAGACGAGGAGGATTTTGAACTAACCTTGGAGCTGACCTCTGGGTTCGTGGGGCGTACTCATGTCACCACTCCAATTACAAAGTGGTATATACAAAGCGACCCAATGCCCATGGTCGGAGGACGGCGCCTTGAGTCCTATCTAAATCACTATCTGAAGTGCTCTGGCCAATACCTACAAGACTGAATTGCAGAGACTTACGATCCAAGCACGCATCACCATGATGGTCATCACGGAAGCGACAAACATGGGGAACTTGTCTACAGTCACCTTTCCATCTCTGGCAAATGCTTTTGGAAGCCTTTCCCCAAGCGAAGTGGATTTGATCGAGGTATCTTGACATACACTATCAATAATGGCGATCACGTCTCTTGTCAGAGCAATCGAGGCGGATTTTGACTCCAAGCAAGAAGAAATTTGGATGGAATACTCGTTCGTCCGGATGAAGACGGCGTCCCTGAGCTAGAGGCGCAGGCCAACGTAATAGATGGCAGGGGAAGGACATGCGGCTGGCTTCAGCTGCCTTCATCCGACGAGGTTGCTACCAGTCTTCAAGACTCACATGATCTGGAATGTTTTCCGAAGGGGCAAGATGCTCTTGAACATCCGTTCAAGTTCAAGATAGAACTTTTCGCTGTTTGTCTTCGGAGGCGGAGCTGTTCATGCGCATCCAAAACGACGGAAAAATGCAAACACGGCTACATGAAAATGTGTGGAGTTCTCTGCATTGATTGGGTTGCCGGCGTAGCATATCGGAAAGGTTGTGGCCATATATACAAGCAGATATGGGAGGAGCATGACTTGGAAGACGTACGCTTGATCATGGGCTGATATTATGACTCGTGGCTCCTGTTATGATCAAAAGGTGAGGCATACTAAAAGTGCTGTTGGGAGAGGTCTTCCACGGTTGTAATTCAGAACTCCAAGCTTCAGGCACTGCGGTCTGGGAGCAAGAGAACCCGATTACCGTGAATTGTGGATGGGTGCTGTGGCAGAATTGGTCATGCCACTGATGCTACAAGAGATTCTCACTGTCTTTATACTTGAAAATGAATCGATACCATCTTGGACATGCTGCTCTTTGGAGAATTGCGATGCAAAAACCCCAGAATTCCTCTGGGGTACAGCCCGTATTGAAAAGACCCCACTGTTTCTCCTTGGATTAATGCTATGGACTCGATTGCATGTGCCAGACTGAGCCTTTAACGACTTCATCAATGACCAGCACCATCAATATCAACCCTTCTTACACTTATTCACCAGTCAATTCACTTTACGCACAGCCACTGCACCATATGTATCACCATTTATCAATACCGAGATCTAGTCACATCGACACCTAATGTACATCCATCAAATCTCACTCCGTGGCGATCCACTCGCATATCCCCTAGCACTCGAGCGCTTAGCCAGACAACCAATCATATGCTCTAACGTACGTTTTCCACTTAGTGACGTGTATATATTCACCCTACAGAGTTGCGATATACAACGCTTGGTAGACATTGTGGTATCAACCCTAAGTCATACGCAGAGGACGTGCAATGCACTATGCATGTAACATACGTGCGAAGATGCAATTCATCCATGCATGCATGCACGACATGGTAGAGCCGGGCGCTTAGAGAAGCTTAAGTAGGCATTACGTACCCGCCTCTTAATTTATTTCTGGATCTGCTCGTTTCTGGTTTCTTTCTTGGGGATGTGACCTGTTCTTTAGATTTTCCTGCGGTCTGTGCGGAAGTGCCAGTGTGTGCATACTATGCACGTTCAATTTGCGTGGCAGATTGGCAGTCTGATTCTTCTGGCAGTACAAGCACGCAAAACATTCTCGCAGCATCAAGATGATTGTATCTCTGCTTCTACCTTGCAAGTATTCAGACCTGACCACCTGCAAAGCAGATGACAATGCAATCGTAAAATCCCAAATCTGATCTATCACGATCCTCCCATCGTGCATCCCACAGATTGTTCCTCAGATAGGACAGAGAAAGAAAGGAAAAAAATCGAATATGCCTTCTGGATAACCCACAGCCCAGTAAGCCTGCATATATACTATTTCAATATCTATCCCGTATGCCCACAAGTTGTGCGCACGAACGTACGCAGTCACTGAAGTTCAAAGTGCAGATCGCAAACTACCTTCTATACCTCTTGCAGGGTAGCATTTCCATCTGCAAAGAGATCCGCTGCACTCCTTGATTCACTTCACTTGCTTCGATACCTTACTCCCACAGCATGCTGGACACTATGCCCCGGTAGGTACTGGACACTTATGACTGGACACGTGACATTAATGCTGATGTTCTTGTTGATGTTGATGCAGTTACATAGGAAGCCCACTTAAGCAGGCAGGTAACAAATGTTTCGCCAGCATACGAGATATCTTTTTGGAATCGGGGAGAAGTGAACGGACACCGAGCGCGAAGACAAAAGGTACACACACGGCTGTACCATGTCATGGCTTTAATCACCGAAAATCATGCCAGACACAAATCTCAACCTACCAGATCGGCAACAGCCATATACAAGAGCTCAAATCAACAAGACTTGCGCAGTCACAAAAACACTAGTAGTACCCATCATCATCATCATCAAGCCCCCAGAACAAAGTATAGACATGTGTGAATTGAATTCATAAAATAGCCTGCATGCCCTAGCGCGTCGGACGCAGCGGCATACCCCTTCCAGAATTCCTCTTCGCCATAAAATATCCACGAAATCAAGAATAAAATATATCATCATCCCTTTTAACACGGAAAGAAATACTAAAAAAAACTAATCCAAGTAAGGCTATCCACCAATGGTATCTTTCCTAGCTTTCGTCCAGATAAGAGAGGTTGCGAGACGCCGCCTGCAACGCCGTGTGCCATGTGTTGCCCTTCCGAAGCAGATGCGCCTCAAAGTCCCAAGATTTCAGATTCGCCATTCAACGACAAAATGCCTCGCAACTCCTGATGCTTCCTTCTTCTTTTTTTTGGTGTCTTGATGGTGCAAGTCATGATCATCAGCGTAAGAATGTGTTGTGTAATAGTTGTTATGATAGCTTTCGAAAAGCTGAAGTAGTAAAGCCCAAAAGGGGACAGATAGATCCGCGTTGACGGTGGTGATGATGTGATTGATGTAGTCTGACAAAGGAAATAGAAGACGCGCGGTTGAACCGTGGTGGTGTGATGTGATATGCTGTCACAAAAACAATATCAAAAGTGTCGAAAGGCTCGGGTTCCGTCATGTACCGTCACAGCGGTCTTTGTGGGCCGCATTTCGGCTCAATACAGTTGCATCATTCCGTTGATGCATCATTGAGTTTCCTCCGCTTCCCTCTTGGTGCAGGCTCCATTCTCGGTGTGTAGGTGACTGTTCTGGTCACGACTTCTCGTATGTGCCTGACACTTGTGCCCTTCTTGTCTGTCCGAGCTGACAGGGGTCCTGCACTTGTCGGGCCTGCACTAGTGGGGCCTGCGGAGATTTCGGTATATCTCTTGGCCTTGAGAGCAGCGTCCCAGTCAAAGGGGCTCTTGAGGCTACGAGCACTCCATGGTGAGCGCATGGGGCTCTCTACCGCCGGGCTGGGCGGGACACGCAGACTCGGAAAGGTGGTAGGGCCTGTTGCGGGTGCTGACAACGGTAGGACTGCCGCTGCCGTTGTGGATGTTGATTTGGATGATGTTGATATGGTGGTGTGCCTTGTGGAGATGGGTGCTGGCCTCGGTGCCTTTTCTGAGCGGTCGCCGTGGCAGCTGCAGTCTGTTACGTCGCTAGCTGTGGTTGCAGATGTTGGCACACTGTCCAGGTCATCCTCTGTGGCACTGTCGACGGTATCCTCGGTCTTGATGGTCTGGACTGTCTCGATGCTGTCGCCTGTTGATGTCCGCTTCAGAGCAGATTTGCTTGGCAATGGAGCTGTCAAAGGCGGGCTGGCCATGGCTGGCGATGCTGGGTTGATAGACTTGAGGAAGTCCATGTAGGCCAGTGGAGGAGTGATGGGCGTCTTTTCGGCCGGCATCTTGTCCTCCAGTCTTGCAGACAGCATGCTCGGCGTGGGTGGGTAGTCCAAAGGCGCGGAGGGAAGTCCAGCGGAGGGAAGTCCAGCAGAGTAGAGCGCAGCAGCGGAGAGTGGTCCTCTGAATGACATTGCGGAATGTGGAGTCCTTATGGAGGAGGCGGAGAGTAGGGCGTCTGAGGGAAAAGTTGCAGTAGTAGGCGTCTTGAGAGACGGAAGCTTTGGTCTTGTGGTAGACATTTTGAAGGAATTGTGTGTGTGTGTGCGACACTTGATGGGATGTTGGCTATGTGAGAAGTGACGAAACAATTGGTGTAGGGTGCGGGCTACTGGGCTAGATCGACGGGAGGGTGGGTTGCTTGGCTGGCTGGCTGGCTGGTTGATTTTACTGCGTCCGCCGGATCAGAACAATAATGGAAGCTGGTTCAAGTCAAGTGAATGACTCGGGATGGTTTGCCCGTTGAAACTGCGCTGACAAGTTGAAGTCTTTGGCGAGAGGAAAAGACAGACAGGAGAAAACGAGTCGGGCCCGGCAGTTGGAGAGAGGGTGAGGAGGAGAGGTGGACAAGGCGGCGGGCGGGTTGTTGGCGGGCTGGGCGAGGATATATGTGATATGTGAGGCAGGCCAGGACAGTAGGCGCACTAGGGAGGCAGTTGACGGCGGCAAAGACGCAGGGCAGCCAGTCACGGGCGGCAAAGGGAGCAGTCGGTGGACGAGGGCCGGCTCCACAAAGTGCTATAAGTATAAGCTCGTGGGAAACAAGCACCCTAGCTGTCGCGTGTGTTTGTTTGTGCGCAGCAGCGGCGGCGGCCAGAAAGATGGAGGGTTCGAGTCGCTAGCAGCAGCAGCAGCAGCAGGCTGAGAAGGACCACGACCACAGCGAACCCGAAGACGCGGATCGAGCGACAGGGGACTGTTTCGGACTGGAGGTGTCGAGTTGAGCGGTAACAGCCAGTACGGTTGGGCGGTTTGGGATATTGTGTGTAGGAGCTGGCGCTTCGAAGGATGGGAAGGGGTGTGTGGTGCTCTGACTCTGCATGCGACAAGGACGAGGGCGAGACGAGAGCAAGGACGAGGACGAGGAGAAGGAGATGCAGCCAGCGAGTTGGCGGGCGTTGGGTGCTGCAGCTCAGAAGCAGGTCTTGTTTGTTGCTTGCTGCTTGCTTGCTTGCTTGCTTGCTTGGTTGTGTGCGGCGGTGGAGGGGTTGCTGCGCGCTGGTGGGTTGGGTTTAGGGGGGTTTGTCGGGGTCGGACAGGGGTGACGGGGTCCTGCCAGTGGCTCGTGCAGCGCTGCAACAGGGCCAACAGCGCCAACAGGGCGGCCCCAGCATGCAGCGTTCCAAGGGTGAGTGAATATGTATCTGGGTATCCGCGGGTACGAACCGCATGTACCTGGGCTCGCTTGGCGGGTTGGCGGCAACCACGCAGACTGACAGACTTGGCTTTGTCGACAGCTTGATGGCAAGATTCCCAGCAACGCACAGAGCAGAGGCAAGAGAGAGGCCAGGTAGCGAGGCCGGGCTCGAGGGCCAGGTCGACAACGGGTTACGATTGGGCGGAAAGGGCGGCGATGCTGGAGAGAGGCTAGCGTCAGCTCGAGATGCAGCCAAAGCAGCAAAGACTGTACATCGTACCGGGCACGGTCAGATGCAGCAGATGCAGCAGATGCAGCGCAGAGTGGAGACAACAACAGTACCGTCTTTTGGCAGTCTTTAGGCTCTTGCAGATTGCTCCGTTAAGCGCCAGCACCAGCACGACCCACGCCGCGCTTTGCAAGGCGATTGGAACGCGGGCCTGTGACGGACACTGCTGCTCCTTGTAGGGCAGAATCCTCCTGCAGGTGATGCGATGGGACTTGGTGTGTATTTGCGTGGCTGAGCCTAATGTCGTTGGTTTGTTGGACCTTGACGGTTCAAGTTGATGCTGGAGTTGAGGTTGGTGATGGGCTGAAATGGGGTTGAAGAGGTGAGGAAATCGTCCAGACCACCAAAACCCCAAGGCAGCCGCCAGAGGCACAGCACTGGCTCTGGCATTCCAAGAGGGAAGGAGGCCAAATACGGCACTTATCGACCTAGTCGGTACCCAGGTACAGAATGTACAGAATGTACAGAACGTACAGAACATTCAGAAGGTCAGAAGTGCACTTTGGCCCCTCTCAAGCACCTCAACGTCCCTGTCTGCGTGCTCGACAGGGGCCCCTGTCCGCTGTAGCCGCTGTGATGGACAGCCAAGGCGATGCAGCGCTCCCATTGGGCCTGGCTCGATGTGCCAACCCAGCAGCGCGCTTGGCTATTCTTAGCACCAATCACGGGCAGCGTGCCGGCGGCCGGGCGAGCCAGGGAGGCTCCTCTTCGTGCTGAGTCATCTACGATGCAACATGCAACCTCCCTCTGTCCTTGTTCTAGCAGCGGGCTGCGAGATATCAAGACGCACGCTTCAATCTCGACACCCAAAGGGCCGACTGCCAGCTGGCAGCAATTTGTACCTCAGCACGATCGACAGTCGATGCCAATGCTACCTTGACCATCGTACATACCTATGCACAGCCCAGTCCAAAAACAGCCAGGCACGTGTGGTCCAGAGCAAAGTCCGTCACTCAGAAGACCAGAAACCACTTCGCAGCCTCGAGCGCGATATCGACCACTCAGAGCTCGCAGAGCTGCAGCAAGAGGAACTTGTCCAGTCCTGTGGTCTCTCAAGGAATGTGCAGCCTGCTAGCCTGCTTCTGGATCGGAAGACGCCTTTTGTGTTGCCTCATTGCCGTTGCTCCCCAGCCACGACTATGCGGTCAGCAAAGCACCTGGACCACTCGACGAGATGTTGTTTACCTAAGCGCCTAGACTGAGCGCCTGTCAAATGCAGCGAGCCTGTGTTTCAAGTCTGCTCTGGTCGTCGATTTTCTTTGGCGCCGCACAGATGCCGGGCCTGGATAGATACCTCCGCGCTGGGGCGTCGCTCGTCCAAAATCTTTCCACAGCTGTACATTTTTGTTCATCGGGGCTTTTTGAAAATGGTGGCTGGGAAAGACTGCTAATTCATTGCGCTGTCCAAGCACGGATGTTTGGCAACTTGATCCAAAGAGCGCGCGCTTGGATGAAGCAGTTTACCAGACACTGTGCCGCCAGGCCAGTGATTCGGTCTCGACTGTTCAGTCAATTCCTTCCCTAGTCATTCCATGCTTCTTTCTACACAAGAGGCCGTTCTGCTAACCTGTCCAGACGCTGGAAGGGATCCGCTAACGGGCGGTCAAACTAGCCGCGCTGCAGTCTGGATCTCAGATGCGGCCACCACGACAAGACCGCCTGTTGTGCCGCCAGGATGACACTTCTGATGCCTCCACCACCTGCCACGTGTTGGCACTGGCAGCACAAGATCTGGGCCCAGGCCTAGTGGAGAGAAAAGTGTGGTTCCGCCGGTCGCCTCGACGTTTACGCTCTCCATGTTTCGGCCCTGATTGTCGGTCTAAAGGATGAATATCCACAAAGAGGAATGCAAGTGGCCTTTGAGACGATGGCCTTTAGACACTGTGGCCCGATCATGGCTTCCTCTCACGCCCTCTGCCCGTCGCCTACTTAGACGCCTGCCAAGCAACCCCGCCGTCTTCCATTTCTTCCCGGTGCCAGGAAACCCACCGTCCAGCGCTTCTTCTGCTCCATCAGCACAACGTGGACTCCACACGCACCCAAACCTTCGAAAGAGCAAATGGCGTATCATCAGAAGCCACGTTGAGACCTCTTGTATCGTTCCAAATCGTTCGCTGAGTTCCGACTAGCCGCGAGCACAGTTAATCCCAGCATTCAGGGTGAGCATCGACCATCTTCCTCCTTCGAGATAACATGAATGTCTGTCCAATCAGGAGAATATGCCGTTCTCCATACTTGACTTGAACTTGCCAAGGACCGGGCCAGCCCGACCTCCGATGGCATATATTCTTATCATCCACAATTCCAGTTTGGTCTTGCGTAGGGTCGTTTCGTCTTGCGTAGGGCCAAGCACGTGTAGCCATCCAAGTAAGTAAATGGAGAGCTTTTGTGCTCTTTCTACCGACAAGTCTCGTAGATTCTTTCAGCTCCAATATTCCAAGAAAACAACATCACAAGAAAAGAAATCACAACTTCCCGGTTCCTTGACTGCCACACATTCGAGGACTTCCGGCGAGTCACTTTCTGGCCTTCTGATTCACCCAGCGACTGGAAGCTCGAATTCCACAAGCGGTGGTCTGCCGCATGAGATGCATGATAATGACGATGACACCGTCTGACGCAGACTTACATCGTAGCCTGTTTTTTGCGGCGCGTCTCGCCACAGCCAGCATGCGCAGCATCGTCCTAACGTAAGCTTGCGAGATTTGCAGGGAGCAATTGGAAATATCCAAGCTTTTTTTTTCTGAAGCCAAGCAGCGGCTTGCAACTTGAAATTGGGCGAAACGCCAGCGCCAGCGCCAGCTTGTATGCAGACGTATGCGCGGGTAGCTCTGCCTGCTAGCTAAACGCCGCAATTTTATCCTCGTCAAGAGAAAGTGCGCGTCTTTTTGGTGCCGGCGGTAAGTGCCTTGGTTTGTGAGTTTACAATGCCGCACGCCGGGTTCTGTATTGATGGATTACATTTGAGGTGTTGACTTGCCTGGTACGTGCTGCGCGTTTGCATCATGATACTTGTTTAGGAAGCGGTGAGTTGCTGTGCAGTATATTGTTTGTTGTCTTGAAGTGGTGACCAGCCAGATCGTGTCTTTTGACGAAGGCGTTGCAATGCTTACAAGCCGTGCGTGCGTGCCTTGCTAGCAAGTCTACCACACTGGCAGCGAGTAAGTAGAGTCGTATGCATAGTTGACTCCAGCCCAGCCTCGCCTGCGACGTATATACGCCTTCACCATCTGGTGCCCATAGGATTCTCGAGTCCTTGTTGCAAGCTAGGCACCAGGCAGAATTGTCGGTATATGCCACTTTATTTCCCAAGGTCCACAGACGCAAGCACGAAAGAAAGGACCACAGTTTACAAAGCATCAGTCATAGCCAAGTGCAGGCGTGGCCAGCGGCCTTCCCTGAACATGACCTAGCCATTGTCTTTCCACCGCCAGAAGACCACGGAGGGTCCCGTACGCTGTTGAGCAGAATATGCATATCCTCCTTTGTGTTAGGGAAGTGAAGAAATGAGAATGAATCTCGATTTCGGATTTTCTGCCTCTCCAATGCCGTGCGTCTTCTTTTCGAACGACAGCTCTAACATAAGCAAATGATGACATCCAGTCAGTCACAGGTATCAGGGCTTGAACGCTTCCCAATAATGGAGGCAGTTCGACGTGGAAATCTCATGTAGAGTCGCAGTGGTAGATCCACCCGCACGACATACACACTCGCCACCATGGCTGTCTGAGCCACGGAGGTCAGTAACCTGTTTGGTGTCCGATTACTTCTAGGATCTAGAGATGTATTCCCAACGGCCCTATCAACGTGTATTGAATGACCGCATCACGACGATCGGCGTGGGTCATTGTAGTTCAACATGAGTGATCTGAGCACAACCTGCTCCTGAAAAG
This sequence comes from Coniella lustricola, assembly GCA_003019895.1. Taxonomy (NCBI): domain Eukaryota; kingdom Fungi; phylum Ascomycota; class Sordariomycetes; order Diaporthales; family Schizoparmaceae; genus Coniella; species Coniella lustricola. Next base: position 64,530 of record KZ678484.1, on the reverse strand, counting down.
AGGCAGTTGGCATATATCATGGCTAGACTCGTCCAACTGTCTACAACAACAATCATAAAACAAGTCACGCGGGCCAGGCAATACGCACATCTTGCGCATCCATTCCTCGACTCAAAATGCCAACAAAGCGACACCTATCTGTCTACGTACCCAGCCGACAGCTGGCTGGTCTTGTATGGCCTCCTCTCTCAGGACCTGACGTCGGACAACATATTCTTCTGCCGCTTTCTCGCCCTCTCGCCCACTTTCCTCTATCGACCCGTGCAGATTATGCGCACCTCAACATCATACTACATGGGTAGCGTATGTACGTACGTGGTTGGGCTCGTGTGCTCCCACAATAATGCACCTGGAACGGCGCTAGAAAAGCGAGAACCGGATTCTTGTCGTTCCCCTTGTATACGGTGGTGGCAAGGCTAGGCAAATTCAAGCAGCCAAGGCTACGGTGAGAATGTTAGACGGTCGGTTATACTTGCTTGGGTTGTTTTGAAGCCTGGCGAGGGGTATTTCGTATGTAGCCGCAGCGATCGCTGCAAGTGATAGAGGTATACAAAAGTGATTTCCAAAGAGCATGTTGAGCGTCTCGTATTCGTTCCTTGGATCAAGTACAAGTTTAGGTCCGTACGGATATGCCGTGCGGGCTCTTGTCTCGGAATCGACCAGTTGAAGGGAGCCAATTATGCCGATTCGCATAAACAATTGATCTCGTGATGATTGTCTAGGATGATTTAGATCTACAGAAATAGGTTCGTGACTATTGATTCTTGTTGCGCGATGTAGGTGGACTTCATGGACTCTGGAGGAGACCCGATGCTTTTCGTTCTCTTCTCGAGATCTACTTCTAATTTTCATTGCTCAAGTCTACACTTGAAAACTTCTAGCGTGGTAGTGTTTCCAAGAGTGAGGTGTCAGAGAAGCCCAGATAGCATTTTCTGTACGATAGGTTCATTTATAGCGATTGGCCTCTACCCCGGTGCGTAGGTCATATTCGCTACCAATTCAATTTTCAGATATATTCATGAGCGATGCTCGGTTGGCTGCCACTTGTATTGATGTAACGCATGATGGGACTTTGAGCAGCTAGGCTGAGGTATTGTTATTTTGACCGTCTGTATGAAAATGATTTTCATGGAGAGAATTCAACTCTCACCAAGACCAGCCTCTGCCATTCTCTCCATACTCTTCAACTTCCAAAGGATACGTTTGATCCGCAGCCGTATTTTCACAAATCCAGTTGCAACTGTCATAAGTACGCAATACCGTGAGCAGAAAGTGTGTGCCTGCATTCAGTTGTCTAAGCCTCAACCTGGAACAATGATCTCTGGATCAAGCAGACTCGGGTGTCTTTTCCCTCCACAAAAGCCATTCGCTCGACCTCTATTACTCATCTGCTCCGTGAGGAACGGAGAAGTCGAATCGAGTTCGTGAAGTCACTTACATAACCAAGTGAGGTATTCCCCTAAGTCTTCTCTACATATCCTTGGTCATTTCTGAATACTACGGTAGGAGCGCGAAGCCAAGTCCGCCGAAAAACACCGTTCCATGAACTGTGACAAATCTTGATTTCGTTGGAATATTTCAACAATCTGAAAGCATCTTTACTGAAGTTGCTCAACACGATCAAGCTTAACAGCAACGAGACATCCTCCTAGCCTAAGTACTCATTTCATGTCATCGTGTCAACGCAAGTGGACAAGAATGCCCAGGACACACGTGCTGAGTCCATACAGCTGACTTCAGTTTCTGGTGTTTTAGGACATATAGCAAGACGTTATCCCAGGAGAATTACTCAAAGATTCATGTCTGCCAACCATATACGAGACACTCTCATGTGAACAAACTTACAAAGAACGCCATCATATGGCTAGAGACATAGACCGAGCAGGCTCACAGACCCCCAAGTTTCACATTCAGTGTCAATGACGAACCATATAATTGACAAACAAGAACTTGCTCCAATACTTGATATGGTCGAGAACTCGGTGGACATAAGCAAATGCCTCGCTCAGAAATGGCCAAAAAATATTTCTTCTCTTTCATAATCGCCGGACTGCTACGGTTACCAACAGGAGCATTAGTTACCAAATAGTGGGCTCAGAGAAAATCACCCTCCGAAGTAAAACGTCACTGCTAACATGGGATACAATCATTCAAGTGACCGTGCAAGCGAAGCACACCGCTTTGAACCTGCTAGTTACCTACTGGGCTTGCCGGGAAGCCGACTCGTTGTATTCTGATGCGTCTGTATGCCCAAATATACATATAGTTGCTGGCACTGGGTCATCCCAAACCTACATTGGGGATCAACGCTGTCTGAGAGGACTGGGCTAAGCAGAAAGACAGCTCAAGTTAAACTACGGCAAAAGATAATGTCAAAATAATATTCGTCGCTGATGAATATATTGATCTGTGGGTCATTTTGACCACACAGCAGGAACGAGTTCCAGCGCGCTCGAGAAGTCATATGAGATTCTGTCTCAAGATCTTCGTCTACTTCTTGCCTCCAGGTGCGAGAAGCTATATTTGCCGAGAAACATGGAAATACTCAAATTAAAACCAGCCAGCTACGGGAAACTAGGATATAGCTTCATCTCAGGCTCACCATTACTAGTATGAATGAACTAGTCATTGGAATCATGGAACCACTTGATTCCAAGCATACACCCAAGTCCAGACCCAAAACTGCGTCAACCGCCGCCATCAGTACCCAGAACAGCACACCCAACAAGTCAGCCGCCGACCAACAACCTGCCTAAATAATCTCAAACGTGCCCAAGACAAGGACTTCCACTGCGACCCAACCTAATCACCAAGACCACACACGTGTGGTTGCAAAGCTACACGAAAACCGTCCATCCCAGCCTCAGCCCCAGCCCCAGCCCCAGTCTTCATCTCAAAACACACCAAATCCTTAACTTTGGTTACTCCCTCACCTTCAGTCATCCATTCGTAATCACGTACTGTGAAGTACCATCCGCTTCAGCCGAGAGCATTGTATCACGCTACCAAGAAGCAATGTCTCGGCCGTCTGTTGCCCGATTCAGCACAGGTCCCGGTTCCGTATCCGAGTCCGTATCCCGTTCAAGTTCCTCTCAAAGCTCACCGTTTACAATCACCATATGTCTACATTTTACATTCAAAATTCACCCTTACATCAGTCTTTCTTCGGTGCTACATAGTGGACGGTTCAGTCATGATGTCGCCTGGAGACCATGGCTTTTGGGGTACTTGAGCAGGAAGAGCGAAGAAAATTCTGTAAAATGGAGAAGCGAGTATATCATCTCAGCCCATACCTACGTGTACAACAAATACACCATCCTCCGCACAGATGACAAATGCACCACAACATCATCTACCCATGCAGCAAACATTGAGAGCATCCATTATGCAAGCAATATGTAGAGCCTGAAAGCAATAAGTCACAGTTAATTCATAAAGTTGACTTGTGTAAGCAATATATAAGCACATCCAAACGGCCCACGTTGTGGCCGTTACACAACGTTTTGACGCTTTTGACATTGCTGCTTTTCTTTCCTATTCTACTCCCTTTTTCTTTCTATCAGTCTTGTCAATGTGCGGGGATTTTTGGTATTGCTTTTGCCACAACCAGAACTAGGGTAGAAAGCAGGAACAAACACTGTCACAGCCTCGTTTCATTAGCTGCATGAGGTACTTATCTACCTATGGGGGGCGACTCGGTCAGCATCTGGTGGCATAAATGACAACAGCAATACCATAGTCCTCATTTCCAAGAGGGTGGTGTAGAACTAGAGCAAATACCCAAGTTTAAATAAATCAGCTATACAGTTATCTTAATCTAGCCGGCACCGCGCGAGTTACCGTGTCCAAAACCTCCATCATCCGGCCCAACAACAGCAGCTCTTCCGTACGACAGTTTCGCTCACCATGCTCTCGCGCGCTGTATTGGTGAATATATATATACATCATGCATCCTCTAGTAGATCGACCAGCGTTTGGAATTACAATTTTCTATTTGTACCAGTTCCGACACAAACACCATCCTCTCTTATAACGATAACACAAACGTGATCATCCATTCCCCTCAATATTCCTAAAGCACCTTCATCCCCAGGCTCATATTAATGAGCTCTCCCACCAATTGGTCGAGCACAACGACAAGCACAATTGCCGATATACACAATCACAGAATTCACAACAGAACTGGAAAGATTGGTATTGTGTAGATCTACAAACCCCGAATGCATCAGTGCCAACGCAGCGTTGCAATATTATCTGTCTGGAGAGCTAGTTTATTTACTGCACTATGGACTGCCACGCAATGAACAATGGCCTCACCTACGGACAGTCAATAAAACTACGTACGGTAAGACGAGCAGTGTTATGTTGTGCTGTGGAAGACCGGGGAAGATCAGCAATACACAAATCAAGCTTGTCCAGCCGCAAGTACAGTACTGTGATCAATCAATCAATCAATCAATCAACCCGGACCTCTTACTGCTTGCAAACTGCAAGGCATCCAATCCGACGTCACCCCGACATCTTGCTTTTCCTGATCCCATTAATAATACTTGTACTGCCACGCGAGACAATCAATCTCCGAGACCTCAGCTTTCAATTCCACGTGCGCTGCGGTGCGCATGCATTCAGCGTTTAGAATCGATTTCAACACCCTACAGTACTATCCTCTTGAGGTCACCACCCTCAACACCGATTGGCGAGCCTCGTCTGAGTTGGTGGGTTGATTGATGGACGCACGACCAATTTTCACGGCCTTGCCGCCCGCCCACTATTGACAAGCAGTGACCAAGACACCAAAGTGTGGAGCTGGTATAACTTAATATCTCTCCGCGAACCAGTCAGCGGAGCGCCGTTCCTGCAACTACCGGGGCTCCATTCTCTGGCGTTCGAATATTGCAAGGCTGAGGAAGACTAGATGAGACGAAGAAATTGCGCGACGTCAAAGGCTGCCTGGAAATGCAACGCTGCAATTTGACACATTGCTTAGGAAGCTTTTAGCGAATGGGTGAGGTGCCAGCCGGGGCGCTTGTCACAAAACACACAACACAGCCGTGTACATGAATCGATGTATGGTTTCTTTGCGGCGGCGCAAAGCCCGACATCCCTCTTCCTTCCGACGTCAATGGATGCTGCCCAATACTACCACAAGATTGCATCTGCAGGGCGCCGACTTCAACTAAGGACGGAGCAAAGAGCAAGCGGTCCTCCCCATGTGACCGAATGGTCAGCACGGCACGGCCGTTTCCCCCAATTGGGATTGGGTCCATGGCGCGCACATTGTAGATCCGGAATCCTGAATTCTGCCGAGGCTTCTTTTGCAGGCCGTTGCGCAAAAAGTTTTTACAAAAAAAAAAAGAAAAAGAAGAAGGAAACAAAAGTAAAGTGCAAGCCCACTGCCCTAACAAAGTAACACAATGAATACATGGTGAATGTAACTTTTTTTTTTGGGTAAGTCTTCCATAGGGGCAGGGCTTGTTCATACTTTTTCAGTTTTGGTCTGCGATACCGATTTTTGGGCCAACCAGCAGTCCGTGTGCTTATGATCGGCGGCTTGCAGATACACTGAAGGCGTCCTGTTGGCCAGAAAATGGCAGGTGTTTTCGACCAGTCAAATGGTTGGGTGCTTGGTGGCCAACCGAGCGTGTTCACCTTGGGCGAATAGCCTTTCTGCTTCTTTCTGGGGATGAAGACCAGGCTGATGGATGAGACCGCAGATCCTACCTGCAGGTGACACTGCAGTTCGTCCTAGAGGTTTTGTAGAACAAAAACATAAGTGGAAAGGTTCTTTTTCGCTGGGGCTGTGAATCGTGGCGTTTGCGCTTCGCCTTAGCATCACAGTCACAAGAGGAACCTGACAATGTCAAGGCCGATCTCCAGTCGCTTTCGCTGGTGAGACAGTCCATTACAGCAGACTCACAATGAAATCGACTGAAAGCGAGACGAGGCATCCAAGGGAGGAAAAAGTAAGTGAGCAAGTGGAAGCGCGCACTAGCTGCAGCGAGTACTGCACGTGTCACAGATGGCGGGGTGGACCTTTATCCCGGCTCGAGAAAGAGCGAGAGGCACAGCAGGCTCTGCCAGTTATCAACCAGTCAAGTTGTCCCAAACCTGTGCTCAAAAAGACCGGGTGCTTTAGAAAGTGATCATTCAAACGTAATATGCCAGATCCAGAGATGTGCGTGAACGTATTTGTCTGTGGGCAAGACGTTGCAGCAGGGTGACTGACTGACAGACTGCGCTGCAGGTAGTCGTTTACTTGGAGTAGATTTGAGGACTGTGCAAACCGAACTGCTGAATCCAAGGTGACGTTTGTTGGTGGAGCCGAGCAACAAGGCACAAGTAGTGGTACTTTGGGACCGACAAGAAACAAGACGCATGTTCAGGAAAGCATCTTGCTCTCCATGACAATGGCGTTGACATGAGCTCACCGACATTTCTGGCGTGGCAGGGCAGATCAATCGAGTTGCTGCAGCGTCACAGTGGCGGACCGCGGAGTGCGAGGCCCGTCGCAGTCACCGTTGTAGTTATGCCATTGCAGCATCGTCTGGCGTGCATGCGGAGCCAATCTGTGTACAGCATTTGCAGCTGTATTTGCTGTACGTTTAGTCTTGGGTCTTGGACTCTGGAGCCACTGGACACAGGCACACGGCTTGAACAAGGACGGAACGGAGCGCAGTAGACAGGACTCGACGGGACAAGCGACACGACCGTACAATGCTATGCGGGTGGGCGGGCTGACCTCATATGAATGGTGGCGGGACGGCAGCGAAGAACACCTAGGTATGTTCTTTTGTGAGTCCTCCGAGGGTTGTGTTGGACATTCTGGGTATCGTGTGGCTTCAGAGCATTGAAAGTCGTTCACAACGTGATAAGCTTCGTGCAAATGCCATTGGCCTCGCACATGTATTTGTTGGACTCTTGAGGGCCGACAATGCCGTGAAGAATACTCGGAGCTCGACTCAAGTTGCACACAGTATGACGAGGCGTGAGGCCATTTATGCAGACTGTGACCCCAGCGGTACAGGGTCTAGGTCTTTTTGCAGCAAAGCCGTTGAAATTTGGTTGCGTTGTGCGAGCAGGACCAGAGAAGTGTTGTCGGTACGGTATGATGGAAGTGTAGGCATACACCCGCTCTTCTCATCTCTTGTCCTTGTGCTGTTGTATTCGCCCTGCCTCTTCGTCTGCAGCAGAGTGACCCTTGCAAAGGCATGGGAAGAAAGTCTCTCTCTCAGGGTCTTGTCTCATCCGGCGGAGTGGCTGCTGAGGGCGGGTGCCGTCATGGGCAGGGGACCCTTCGCCTTGGCTCCGAGGGCGATGCGGAGTTCTGGACCTCTGCGATATCATAACCAAGCTCTGGTGGGCTGTCGGCTGTCAGACTGGTCGAGGGATAATCCAGTTGTTGCGCCGAGTGCCGGAATCTCACGGGCAAGACAAGGGCTCGCCCAGAGGCTGTTGTGCGAGGCCAAGCAGCATGTCGGGTGATTCGCTGGGGTCGAAGAACTGACGCTGTCACGACCGTTTGTGTTGCAATTGAGGCTTGCTGGTGCCGGGTTGGGTCTGTCAGTTAAAGTGTCTGGAAGGAAGAAAAGCGAGCAGCAGAACAAATGGAGCTGGGAAAGCTGGAGCTGGAGGTGGGCCTGGGCAAGCGTTGGTGGGGTGGAGCCAGCCGGGGACAGTGCGAGGATTTTCCTTACCTAAGGAGGTACTTGGGTACTTTTGAGAACAAGCCAGGGCTATCGGGGCTGGCCCAGCAAAGATAAAAGTAGGAGCCGGTCTTCGGCACGTTGCACCTGGCAGACGTCGACCGCAAGGAGCAAGAAGCCCCGCGTCAGCCACACTGTGAACGATGGGAACGAGGGAAGAAGGAAAGAATAACATTTGGTAGAGTGAAGTGCGGTTTCTGGGCTGCCAGACTTGTTGGCACCATAATAGATATGCTATATGTGGTATGTGAGACTGATCCAATGTAGCGGGTCTTGCGGTCTGTACTTGCAGGCTTATTGCAGGGCTAATCACCACTGTAACCAGCTGTAGTCAACTGTAACCAGGTTAGCCACAGGGGCTGGGATGTCAGGGTATCAGGGTATTGGCGCTGACCGGTACGTATCGTTACGCAAATCCACGGCCAAGTACCCAAGTTCCTAGCCTTTCCACCAAAAAAACCGCCCACCGAGCGAGAAAATTTGAGCGGACAAGGGCCCCGCAGCTCTTGGAAAGGCCAAAGTGGGGCTCCCCCACCCTTTAGGAGCTGATTTGAGCCAGTGACAGGTCGATAAAGAAGCAGCACCCGCCCCTTGCTCGAATCATCTTGCAGTTCTTGCCCTCCAACCCTCTCCTTCTCCCCTCTCTGCCAGCCTGCCCAGCCTGCCAGCAAACCCACCAATCGATTTGTCTTAGCAGCAGCCCGCAAACCCGCCTGAGCGCCCAAAGGCTCGACTTTCCCACCACCAGCTTCGCCAACCAATCACCAGCACCATCAGCTACCTCCAAGCATTGATCGAGCAGCCCGTCTTTTGCGACCGAATGAGCGCCGTGCTTGCATCTCACAGCAAGGCCAAGCATTGAATCGAACTATCGACTGACTGCCTGACGCGACGTGCCAGCCTTCTCGCAACGCCAGCAAACGCTATCAACGTTGCCCCTCCAGCTTGGACATCGAAGGCTCCTTTTCCCCCTTCTTTTCTCCGCCCTGCTGGCTTCTTCCCCGCGCTTGTCTACGAGCTGTTAAAGTTTGTGGCCGCGTTCTCTTATCTTGGTAAGTGCTGAAAGCTCTCTGCCCAATCATCAGCCACCACCCCAATCCTGCGGCGTCTCTTTTTTGGTCGCGAAAGCTTCATCGCCAGTTGTCAATTCAATATCGCCCAACCGATTGGTAGACCTTGACTTCGACAAACCACCTAGTTTTCTTCTCGAAGCTCGCTGTGGGTTGCTCGTGGCCAGGCTGCCGGAAGGCGAGGTACGGCGCTGGACCGGGCTATCCAGTCAACCAACCAACCAACCAACCACAAGTCTGTGCCACAAAGGGCCTGGCACCATTGCTGCCATCGTCACCTTCCTCGTCATCGCTTCGGATCTCGTGTATCGCACAGCACAGTACAGCACAGCGGAGAAGTCGGACCAGGAGCGACATCAAGCTACATATCAAGATTCAGCATCCGAGCCAGCTCCATCAGCTCCAGCTCCTGGCATCACATCATTGCGCATATGCCCAGACTAACCTCGCTCTGCAGGTCCTCTCGACACGCCCACAACACAACGCAGCACCCGGCTCCGCCCTTGAGGTCATCTGTCTGCCAATACAGTCCTGTTTGTCCGCAACAGCTCTGCCTCTGCAACTGGCCTTGCCCATCATTGGCTTCCGTCAGCGCGGGTCGGCACTCCTCCAACCAGACCTCCAGCTTCGGCACCTGCAATTGAGTCGAGTCTGACGCCATCCCATCAAGGTAAATTCAACCTCTCTCGAGTCATCCACCCTTTCTCTTGTGCACCTTTCTCTATCCATTCCACCGGACCAAGATATTTCGACGAGGTGTCGGTATTGGGGTATTGCGAGCTCTCTTGAGTCACGACCCGCCAGCAACCCGCATTTGGTCCTGTACATAGTAAGCTGCTCAGCCCTGCCTGCATGGTTGTTGCTGCATTGCGCTATGCCGTGACCAGAAACGGCCCTGGCTTCAAGACTCTCGTCCAAACCAAAAGACTGCAACAGTCGAGGCCCAGACCAGACAGTCGCAATAACGAACCTGACCGGGGGCTCAGCAAAAGCACGAGCCATGCCAAGTGGCCTGAGCTTGTCGATTCTCCATTCTACCGAACGGGCTTCAATACGCCGACCATCAGTTTAGGCTGGGTCCAGTGGTTGGTAAAAAGTCCAGCAGAGCTGGGTGGACAGCACATTCCTTTTGTCAATTGCGCCAACTTGCAACTTGCCTTGCGGGCGTCCTTGGTACAGCAGCCGCCATCCTGCTAGCGCTCAACAGCCAGACAGGGTGCAGGCATGGCCAGGACGTTCTTAACAGCGCATAGGAGCATGCGACAAATCAGCTAACACCGTTTCTCCCCAGGCTACGATCCCCTGGGCGTACCTGTTTACCAGCGCGTCTACCAAAGACCTATCATCATCGCAGACTTCACTTTCCTCTTCTTTATTGGCCCTACACCCAGTCCCGTGATTATAGCATCCTGCGGAGCCTATTCTTCAGCAATCTCGACGTGTATCCATCGACAGCATCTGTCTTGTGCTATTGAAGCATTGAGGCCTCTTCTTTGAGATCCACGTGATTGGACTCGATTCCACGTCTGGTAAGTTGTACAGTGATCTTGTGATGCCTTATTTAGCCTTTCTCCCACCTCTTCGGCCTTATGGCTTGATGTTCCGCCGCCCCAACACACCACTGAATTAGCCCTTTTCTGCAACTGTTTTCCAAGCATGCAGTCGTGTACTTTTGCCATCCAGCACTCTGACGGATCACTTTGAGATCACTTGTGTACCACCACAATTTCAAGCCCTTTTGTCCGACATGTTGGTCAACAACTGTTCTTGTGTGCAAAGCACCGATGCTAACTAGTTTCTTATAATAGCTCAGGCATTATTTTTTCAACCGGTCAAGGCAAAGCCTCGCGTCGCTTCTCGATATTCATCCCAAGGTTACAAAGGTACGTTGTTGCTGGCTAGTCTCCAAATCATCCTATCTGATACTGCACCCCTCATCGGACCTACCCAAATTCGGGCGCTATTGTTTGTACTGCTACACCACCATCTAACAGGCTGTCTGCCGCACACCCAAACTCTCGGGTGAAGTGCCTGGAAAAGACCCTCCTCTCCACCTAACGCACAGTCTTTGCATGCGGCATATCGGCCCTCAGGTTTTGTTCCCGCACCCCTCCCACCTTCCATACACATCCGCAATCATGATCCCTGACAACCAGCACCAGCGCCAGCACCAGCTGCACGCGAGATAGAGAGGTCGATCCCCCACACATTATCGCTGGTACAAGTGTGCAGAGCATTCACACATACACACTCACATCAAACACTCCCTGCAGTAGGAGGGGTGACTTCAGGCTCCAGCCCACAGCCTGCTTCCACACTACCATCGGTATTGCATGGTAGTGATCGTTGCAATTGCTTGGTTGTATGCGCCGGCACGAGTCCGACGCTTGAGCTCGCTCTTGGTCTGCGCTCGTCTGCGACCAACGTCCCGAGGCATCTGTAGGCACTGGCAGCAGCGAGACCGAAACATGCCCAAGAGAGCCATGCATCGTTTTTGGCATCTGCCGCGATCGATGACTTGCGTATCGCAGGTTCTTCTGGTCATTTCTTTCTCAGCACAGACTCCTGCCTGCCTATAGAGCGTATTTTCGCCTCGTTTTGTTTCCGCTCGCACTCTGGCGCCCTCACTCAGCCAGCGCTGAGGTTGGCTGATCGCAGTTGGAGGGAGGGCTGGCTGGCTGGCATGGTGGGCCTGCCTCGTGCATGGTCTGTTATGCATGCCAGCGCATCAAGTGGGAGCCCAAAGGCGCGAAGAAGCACAGCCGTCCCATACTACTTACCTCATCTTTTGATCGACTCCTTGTCGGCTTGCCGGCTTATATGCCTGAAAGCCCGTTTCCCATTTGTGACAGACTCCAATCAGTGGCTAAAACTTGCTGCACGAGTTGTTCACTTTTTGCTTACCAGTACAAACCCAACCAAGCAGGATCATCAGATTACAGGACTCTTTTGGGCTGTAATTGCTACGCAAGTGGCCCGCACTCAACCGATTCATCGTAACGAGGCCCTTCTCGTCGTCACTTTGACAGTTGGTGGGAGAGGTCCATCAGGCTGATATTCGGCTCAAAGCCTCATTTTCACGTGGTCTCGGGTATCGAGGCCTTATTTCAGGAACCTCAGGTCTCTGACCACTCAACGAGTGTCGCCTCGCGAATAACACCCAACTTGCATGTGCCGTGGTGCAGCCAATTGTGCAGTTTGATTGCGACCTTGACAATACTGCCAGCGCATTCACGCATATCCAATAGATTGGGTGTGTATACTACTACGACTACACCCCAATCATCTTACACGGTGACGCCAGACACATACGACTCTTACCCCGACGCGTTACTGAGGCATTGCGACGAAAGTATCGCGAAATTTCTCTCTTATCATTAGCCATACCCTATACTTGTTGAGGCAACATCCGTCCTGGACAAAGCGACTATTCGACTCCGCTCAAAACAGTCTTTGAACAACCATTGCCACCAAATTAGCAACACTGGCTCGTCAACGATAAGCCCTATTCATAACCGACAATTTACATAGCACGTATCAACTCCCAAATCGTCAGTATGATGGAGTACGCACAATACCAGCACAACCCGCAAAACACCCAACCTCACATTTCGACGGCCTATCCTAGTTCGGCGGGTGCCAATAGCATCACGTCGCCACAGAGTGCCCATATCCAACAGTCGCCGGTTCTACCATCACAACAGGGCACAACCCCGACTCAAAACCACGCCATGTATCAACCAGGCTATGGCATGCCCCAGAGCATGCAATACAGTGTTCCTGGCATTCAAGCCGCAGCTATGGCTGCAACAGCCGCTGCTTCGGGCTCAGGCTATGCGTACCCCATGTCAGACGCCAACATACCACAAACATCCCCTAGGATGGGCGTCAAGGGAGAAAAGACACGTGATCCACGATCGCCCCAGCAAATGAACAACATGCCACAGAGAAGGGTGAGCCAGGTCACCAGCCCGGGTATATCAAATCAGCAGGCCAACATGAACCACGCTGCTGGCCGGGGTGCTGTTGCGCCTCCAATGCCCCAAACTCAAACCATGCAGCATCCTCCATCTCCCGAGATGCCACAAGGGGGTCAGGAAGAGTCTCCGCTCTACGTGAATGCGAAACAATTTCACCGCATCTTGAAGCGGAGAGTGGCCAGGCAGAGACTGGAGGAGGCACTGCGCTTGACGAGTAAGGGTCGGAAGCCTTACCTTCACGAGTCGCGTCATAATCATGCCATGCGTCGACCTCGAGGCCCCGGAGGAAGGTTCCTGACAGCCGAGGAGGTGGCTGAGATTGAGCGCAAAAAGGCCGAAGGCACCGATGGTAACAATGAAAATGAAGAGGATACCGAGTCAGCCAAGTCGGGGAACAAGAGGAAGTCGGTGGCGGAGTCCGACACTTCCAACAAGAAGCTCAAGGCGGACACAGAGAGTTTAGAAGAAGACGAGGACGATGAGGAATGAACCGAGATGTGAGGTCTGCAAACCATCAGACTTCATATCCCGTTTTGAGGGAATCTCCTTTGTTCTTCATGATCACGATGTCACGACCTCATACTTCGAAAGAAGGCTTTGCGGATGACTGTGGGGCTCTACTGCTTCGTAGCCTATAATCAGCGGTTCCGGGCGGTGTTGATTTGCACGGACATTGCAATTCCCCTTCTGCATTTCTCGAAAATTACGAGGTCTGACCATGACTTTCACGCGGCTCAGAAATCACCTTTTTTTTTGTACCCGCTCCATGCGCACATTTGATAAGAATTTTGCCCACTGCACCTCAGGGTTGTTATGTTTATGTTAGTTGGGGCACTGGGGAAAACGGGGTAAGATGAGATGTGATGAAATCAATGGGGGGATAGTTTGGCGGTTTTTGAATTACAGTGAGAAAACGAGCAAGGAGAACAAGGAAGGAAACACAGTCATTCTTCAAGGATGAAGAGAAGGCTTGGTTGGCTCCTTTTCATCAATGATGATGAGGAATGCGGCTTCTTGTATTCTTGTTTGGGTTTGGGCCGACGGCGGGTGTTGTTTCTCACTACTTACTCTTTGTTCCCATTTTTCTTTTACCCTTTTCCACTTTCCGTGTTTTATGGTTTGTGGTTTTTGTTGTTTTTATTCTTTGATTTTTCTGTTTGACTGCCAAAGACTGCATGGATGACATCATCACCTAACGAGACGAAAACACAAAACCAGAAATTTAAGTTGAAGGATACCCCCCTGTTATCTGAGTTGTTTATGAGATATTTGCATTATTGTGTTTGTGTTTGTGCTGTATTTTGTTTGTTTGTGTAGTGCGATGTGAGGGCTGTGGTGTGTATTGTGGTGTATTGATTTTGAACTGTTGACGTCCTCCTTCGATCGTACTTGTTTTTACGCATTGCTTTTCTCGGTTTTCGGGTTTGATTTTCCGTTTTCGTGCATCAACAGCGATGGTGATGGCTCATGTGGTGATGATGATGTTGTTTTGTAAGGGTCTTGAACTCCACTTACATTCTCGAGAGCAAGTCGAACCGGAAGTGGCTTCTTATGATATGATGGAGTCCAATGTTATGTGCATGTATGTGTCTATGGGCTGGCGTCCAACATTCACAGGATTGGGTTTGTTTTGTTGATATCGTTTTGTTTCAATTCTGATTTTATGCTTCCAAAGCCGTCATCTTTGATTCGTTTGTGGAGGTTTTCTGTTGTTATTTGCTGGTGCCCTGGTCCTTCGCATAAGTACGGCGCCGCTGATGGTAAGGGATGGAGAGTGACTGAGCGAGAGGTACGGACGACATTTGAAATTTGAAAGCAGAGGAATGGTCCAGGAAAGGGAAATTGAACACTCAAAAGAAAAGGTGAAAATGAAAATCGAGGGAAGAACAACAAAAGGGAGCACAGGGGGGGGGGAGACAAGCAAAGGGAGAGGAAAAGCAACACAACAGCAGTCAAGTCATCGCGGATTTTCAACATCTGTATCGGGGGTTGTTATATTACGTTTTAAGGTGTATGGTTGAAAGGGAACCTATATGGAGACTTTGTGGATGACGATGAGAATGCAGGAATCGGGTTGCAAAGGAGGAACCCTCAACTGGACAGAGCGAGATCATGGTTGGCAGGCTGGTTTTGAATACGCGCGTTTGGTCTGTGACATTTTGTTCTTTTTATCAGACGTTATTGTTGTAAGTGGTATGTTGTCAATTTTGAATGGCTTAGCTTTATTTCCTCGAATACGATCTTGTCTATTCACCTAGAGAAGGTTCTTCGTGCTCGTTGGTCGTTTGGGAGATACCTTCAGCTTGGCTATTCGCCATGGACGTCTTTGTCGACAAATCGCAAGAGCGCAGGAGACGACGTGCAAAATGTGGGGTCCTTCATTTAGCGCCATTCTGGCTGCCTGCAGTGCTAGTGCTGGGACCTTTGATGAGGATGCTTAGCTAAGCTTGCCCCACTGTGCTGGACCTCACCTGTTTGTTTGCGGTGGGGTGCGTGCTCGGCCCCGTTCAGTTCACTCCAACGCCAGACCAAAGAACAGCCACGAGCGCATCCAAATACATCGCATCGCATCACATCACATCAATTTGAGATTCGTCAATCTCTCGAGTCTTGCCTATCAGCTCACTTGTTCACTGAACTAACACGCCACGACACGACCACATCAGCAAGCGCGAAGTAGCTCTCGACCAGACGCAGCCTACCCTCATCTTCAAAGAGATTGCTAATCCAGCTTGTCTGACGGCCCTGTCAAGTTCCTTCGTCATTGACGTCGTTATATTTTCACGCTTGTTATTCGTACATTCGTTCATCGACCGCTATTCAACCATCAAAGCCCATTATTCGGACTTGCCAGTTGTTTCTCGGCCTCGTTGGTTTTGAGACCGCGCATTTATCAGGATGTTGTTCTTCAGGTGAGTTGCGCTTGAGGTTTATGGGTATTTTTTCTTGGCCGTTCGAGGTAGAGGTTTGAGCTGAGTTGAGCTGGGCTGTGTCGTCGTGGAGTACGGGATTGGGTGTGATTTGGTCCTGCGACGGTCAAGATGAGGAATATGACGCTCGGGCGGCAGCAGCAGCAGCAGCGACAGCACGAGGAGAGATGTGGTTCGAGAGGATAGAAGAGAAGCTTTGCCATCTTGTACATCCGTCACCAGGTCCCAGATGAGGTGTCGAGCATCAAGAGTCGAGGCGGTGATGCAGAGGGTGCAACTCGGCTAGTGGCGAGCGCGCAAGTGTGCTGCTCTGGAGATGTATCATGGTTGAAGTGAGGGGCGTGCAAGCTTCGCTATTGCTGTTGACACTATCAATGGTGCTGGTGCTGGTGCTGGTGCTCTTGTCGATGAGCTGCAGCTGTGTTGACCCGTGCTAGCGGTTTGAGACAGCTGTGCAGTGGCTGTGCTCGGCTTTGGATGTCTATTCGATCTTGGCTGCCCTCGGTCAGTGAGAGCATCAGGGATTTTGCTGTCAACGGATCGAAAAGATGGGTCTTCGCTCTCTTCGCAGCTCCAAACCTCTCAGTATTGGCCATGCACCCTTGCTTCAGTCCTGTTCGCCTTTGAACGGCGGCCCGTTTCCAAGCACGGCACACCTCACCAGCTACTCCCTTCTTCCCGCCGCCCTCCCACCTTTCCTTGGCCGCTATATACGCCGCCCTCTCGCAGCTCCACCATCACCCACTATACTTGTGATTCTCTTCTCAGAGTCCCTCAACTGACAACTTCCCTTTCCCCAAAACAGCTTCTTCAAAACACTCATCGACCAAACGGTCACCGTCGAACTCAAAAACGACATCAAAATCACAGGCACCCTCAAGTCCGTCGACCAGTACCTCAACATTAAGCTCGACGACATATCCGTTCATGAGGAGCTGAAGTACCCACACCTGAGTGCCGTCAAGAACGTCTTTATCCGCGGCAGTGTGGTGCGCTACGTCCACTTGCCGAGTAGCGCTGTTGATGTTACGCTGTTGGAGGATGCTGCGAGGAGAGGTATGTTTTACTCTTTTGTGTCCTTTCTTTCACCTTTGCGTGGATTTGTGTCTTTTGAAAGTCGTATAAACACGCGTGGCGAGATTGTCATTGCTAACGATATCTTGTCCTGTATTTAGAGGCGCAAAACCAAGCATCCAAGGTGAAATGAGCAGAATTGTTAGATGCCACCAACTAGCCAGCATGTACACACAATAATGGCTATACAATTTTTCCCTCCTGGAATTCCTCTTTGCTGGCTGTGATGGCCGCCGCATTCTAGCCATCTATCTGCAAGAAGCAGACTAGGACATGAAACCGGATTTAGAACAAATTGCAAAAAAGAAAATTATTATTTTTTTTTTTTAAAAAAAAGGATTGCGTTAGAACGAGTGGGGTTGGTGGGTTGGTGAGCAATGAGAGGATGAAGACAAAGGCATCAATATCAATACCGAGACATCAATTCTTCCCACTCTTCTCGGTAGACTTCAGACTCTTTTCGTCTTGTCAACACAATTTGCGATCAAGTGCTACCTACGGTGATGGACGGATAGATGCGCCAGGAGCAGAAAGAAGAGAGGTGGGCGGACGACCGAGATGAAATGTAGGCCTCAGTCAGGGTCAGTACAACGGAGGTTTTAGCTACATGCAACTGAAAAATCGGATTCTGCGCGAACAATACATACATACATTCATAAATGTCAAATACGCAAGTCTCTCTGTCTCTTTTCTTTTCTTTTCTTTTCTTTTTTTTTTTTTTTTTTATCACCTGGCCAGTGCTTTGTGCTGTGAGAATGCACAACGCATATCATCGCAGGACAATGGCTCGAGTCGTAAGCCAATGATCAACAAATACCATTACCAAGTTTTCCCAGATCAGTACCGTTGTGGTTCCTTGTTGTGGCATATCACGATGTATCGTGTAATGTGCATTTGCTCGGCATTTTTATGTTATTATCATTGACGGAAATATCGAAAAGAAACGGCCGCCGAGTTTCCTGTATTCATGATCTTCCAATGCCCATCATTCAAGCTACGCATTCTTCATGATATCATATCATTGTCGTGAGCGTCACCGTCCCACAACACGTTACAAGCTCCTGTGTCGCTCAAGGCATCACCATCACTGTCGCCATCACAGTGTAAGAGCTAGTTCCAGAGGATACTACCAATAAACCGCACCACCACGGCCATCCTTCCCATCCCACAACACAACCTCCTTACTCCCAAGCTTCGACTTCTGTTTCTTACTTTGCACTTTTTCTGGCTTACCGTCACTCTCATCGTCATTCCCAACTTCGACTGCATCCTCGCTATCAACATCCGCCTCCCCATCGTCCCGCAACACATCCTCCCCACCATCCCCATCTTCCCTTACAACTCTCACCACTCCGCCGCGCCGCCGTTCACTCAACCACCTATCCGTCCACGCCTTCATCCGCCGTCGACTCGGCTCACTGCCCACATTCACAGTCGGCACAACTTTCTCAATCCGCAATGCCATGACGAACAGCATGAGCTCCCGAAAACTGCTATGCTCGCTGTAGGGAACCCCAAAACACATGGCCTCCTTGCAGCTGCCCCGCTGCGGGACGAGATCTCGCGGTCCGAACCGCGTGCGCCACGACAGGCCGTGCAGAATCTGTGTCGTTGGAACCGAGCCCGGCGGGGTGCTAGCTGTGACGGTGGCAGCTGCGGCGCCTCCTCCCATTCCTGCCGCTGCTGCTGCGCTACTAGCATGACCAGCCCCAGCCCCACTCGTACCCCCGTTGTTCGCCATTGAAGGCCGGTAATTCCATCCTGATGGCCGGAAACCGACCACGCGTCCAAAGTGCGGGCGGAACTGGTCGAGGTACTCGGCAAGTGTCTCGGCGCGGATCTCCATGAGCATCTGCATATGCACTTGCGCTTCGTAGGGATTACTCGTCATGAGACCTGCCAGCTCCGGGTCGCCGAGTTGAGAGCAGATGCGGATCTTGGCGGCGCTAGCAAAAATCTTGGACTTGAGAGCGATGGCGATGGCTTTGCAGATGCGTTCTTTGCCTATGCTGTAGGTGCCGCAGACGACAAGAAGACGGTTGCGATTGGCGCGGGCTTGGCGGCCCAGAACGCTGAGAGCGTTGTCATCGGGGACAGCAGATGGTGGCTGTTGTTGTGGTTGTGGTGAATTTGACTCGACGGCAGAATCGGAGATTGGTGGAGGCTTGTCGGCGGGTGCAAAAAAGCGACTGACGGTGTCATTGTTTCCTGCGCCTACGCCTTCACGTCGGCCCAGAACACTGTGCCATTGGGACTCATTCTCTTTTCGAAGCGTGGAATCGAGTTCAAAGCACAGATCTGCACATGCGCGAATGACGTCGGTTTGCGGGGGGAAGGAATATCGTGGGTTGAGGTAAGTAGTGTCGAGATAGCAAATGTCAATCTTTTGTTGCTTGATCTTTCCAAGAGCGTCGACAGTTTCGGGTTTCAGCTGAGGATGCTCAATGTGCGCTGGACAGGCGCGAAAGTCTCCGCAGTGCAGGATTCGCTGTAGCTTCTTCTCTTTGGCGTGAGCGTTGGGATTGGTTGATGTTACGGCCTTTTCGAACAGGAACAGAGAACTGCCGGGACAGTGGTTTGCAGGTATCATGGTGACAAAGACTCCATCCGTCCCAGGAACAGGCACCTTTTCTTCAAAGTCCAGCTCAACCACGTACTGTCCCGCCGTTTTCAGCTGTGTCTTGACCAAACTTCCCGTCACTTTGCTACAGTATATCGGCCCGTGAGTCCAGCTCGCTGTCAGACCGATGTAGTGGTCGCTATGGAAGTGGCTGAGAAAATATGCTCGACAGCCCTCAACAGCACCATAGCGAAAAGCATCGACGCAAATGCGGAAGCCAGGCATGATCTTGTAGAACGGACAGGTTCGCTGGTACGCTGGTTTGCCCCTGGACGCAGTTTCTGCTGCAGCAGCTGTATTCCAGGCAGCGTCTTCGGCGTGGCCTGACATGAGCTTGGAAAAGGCCGAACTCGACCCGGCCTTGCCTTTGGTTGTGCCTCCTTCTTCTCCTCTTCCACCTCCTCCGATCGAAATCGGATTGGCTTGTCCTGGCCGAGCAACAGCAGCACGCGCGAATCGTTTGCTCATCTCAGGTGCTGGCACCAAATCTTGTTCTCGGTCGGGAGCCCTTGGCTTGGGTGACTGCGGTGTAAGCTTTGTAGGCGTCATAGAGGGCAACGTTGTCGGGTTTCCATCTAGGCAAGAGTTGACGTGTACGGTCGCTTGGTCTGAGCTAACGCCTGCCAGACTCGTGTTGCAGATGGGACAGCATGCGGTCATGGCATCGTCTTCCTGTAAAGTTTCGAAGCCAGTATCACCATTGGGTATATCCGACTCTTGTTCAGCCTCAAGACGAGCCTGTTCTTCCATGAAGCGCATCGCACGCATCTCCTCTCCCTCCCAGAGATCCTCCTCAAGCTCGTCTTGGAGGTCGCCGAATTCTCCATAATCTCCGGTGGTCGAGGCTTCGTGTTTCAATCGCGGAAATCGGGTGTTGATGTCTGGTCCTGGAGGAAGGGTACTGGTCAGATCTGTCCCTGAGGGCTCCGCAACATCGGCAGCCGTGGGCGTGATAACGGTCTTGTCATTGGTGGTGTGTCCTACTTTGTGCTCTTCTTTATCCTGAGGCCTGATAGCCTCTGATTTCGCCTCTTCTAATACCTTTGCAGGAACAGGAGACTGTTTGTCCTCTTCTTCGGAATCTGAATCGTCTAGAAAGGGTCCTTTGCGAGGCTTCTTGGGCGGTGATGGTTTGTTTGGTGGTTTGATCTGGGCCAGTGGTTCCGGCGGTTTCTGGGCCGCAGCTTCTGTCTCCTTGACCTCGTCTCTGTCTTGGCTGGTTCTCCTTCTTTTATTCGGAATCGGCTCCTCGTTGTATCTCGTCTCTGGGTGCGGTCCATCGTCATCCGCTCGGTATGTATCGTCTTCGTTGTGGACCTGATGAACAGGCTGGACTGCGTGCGGGGCAGTGTCGCCACCAACAAACATGGACTCTTCTGGAGGGTCGACTTTCTGGAAGAAGCTGAGAATGCTCTTATTCGGTGCACTGGACCGATTCCTGGGCGTACCCGGCAGAGCGTACTTGGAGATGGGCCGCGCGGGCTTGGCTGCAAGGGCGGTTTTGGAGGGCGCCATACTCGCCGCGGGGTGGAGTTTGTAGCTAATCGAGCTCAGGTGGTGGGGCGGTTGTCGTGGTAGGTGAGTATGGGGTTGAGATCAATATGCTGCTGTTGGCTAGTGATAGGAGAGTGGTTGGAAAGGATCCAGGGCAATTCTTGGCCGGAACAAAGAAAATGCCCCGTTGGTGAGCAGCCACTTCTTGCATTCCCGAGTCGTGACGTTTTGCCGGGGCAACGCGACGATACGACGCTTGGGCCACCTGCCACAGTACGCGAAGTCACGAGGCAAACCCTGATTCTGCTTTCGGGAGGGTTAGGGTTGGGGCTAGGGTCATCTGTAGCTCGCCTATAGCTTGCTCCATCATTCTTCCTTCGATGGCGACTGTCTCTTATCTCCAACGACATATCGACATCGACAATGGCCCAGTATTTCAGGCCTTCTCACCTACCGCCTGCTCATCACCGTGCTGCTGGCTCGAGCCTGAAGTTTCACCAGTCAAGACCTACAAGGCTTGGCATCGGATTTCCAGTTACTAATGAGATCGAAACAAGGATCCTGTATCCCGTTCGCATGATCAACTTCAGGCGCCTTCAAGTCCTGGTCAACTGAAAGGCCAGTCCAGTCGACCTGGTTGGTTTCATCCTGACGACATGGACTTGATGAACACACAGCAGCTGAACAATCGGGACGAATTGATATGCGGCTGTCAGACCTGTTCCTCCGTGAGTGCGCTGCTGTCTTGCGTTTTCCATGTTGCGCCTTGTAGAGCGTCAATAGACAGGTATATGTAACATCGAGTGGCGTGTATTTGTATCTGATGCGGTCTAATCTCACCTCGTAGATTGCAATGAATCCCTTGAGCTCGCAGAGTGTTGCTGTGAGGCTGTATCTCTGGCGACGGGTCGGGCGTGCGCATCTCACAGCACTTCTCTCAGGGTACATGAAGTCAAGGTTCTGCATGTGCTTCGCCTCACCAGATGCTGAAGCACAGCACTCGTCCCATTCGAGATGTAGGAGTTGGCTGGGGTCAGGTTGACCTGGCATGCAGTTGATTGCGTGTGCTAACAATCAAGGTTCACTAGTCCAACAACTGACTGGATCTCAACGTGCATAAGCCATGTAGTGAATGCTGTTATAAATTTGATGGCAACGCCTTTTGTCGTCCTTGCAAAGAGCCGAGACGGTCACACGGAAACGGACTTCTCCTTTCAGCGTCGGGTCGAATTAGGGCGAAGTGCGTCGATGCTCGAGGAGTGAATGAGCGATGAACGCACGTTTCTACCGTTCTTTGTTCCTGATCGAGCTGGTACAATTCTCAAGATTCGAGTCGATATTTAAAACCCTTTATCAATCCAGCATATGGGGGATAAACACAGAAGAAAACAAACATGCGAATCATTCACTGGATACCTAGAGATCTTGAGACATAGTCTCACCGTCTCAGCATGGTTCTCACGATGACTGTCTCAATCTGCTTCCTCTCTCTCGTCACCCACACCCTGGCTTTCAGTGCTCCCAATGTCAAGCTGCCTTACATGACCCTTTCAGGCGTCTACTCGACCGAGTACAACATCACCGCCTACCGCAGCATTCCCTTTGCCGCATCCACCGCACCGCCATACCGTTTTCAGCCACCGCGGTCGCCTCCAGCCTTGCCGGCTTCCGCAACATACAACACCAACCAAGACTTTAGCCCGTGTCCTGTCTCAGAAACGGTTGGCTCAGAAGACTGCCTGTACCTCGGCATCTATTCACGTCCTTGGCTGACGACCAGCACTTTGCGGCCAGTAACGGTCGTCTTCCACGGCGGTGCGTACCAGGCCGGTGAGGGTAGCTTCACCATTCCACCCTACGGCTTTCCCACACTCAACGTCAGCGACACCAACGACTTTATTCTCGTTTACCCAAACTACAGACTCGGTGCCTTGGGCTTCCTGCCAGGGCAAGCCATCCACGACGACCCAGATGCAGTGCTCAACCCCGGCCTTGTCGATCAGTACGCTGCGCTGCAGTGGGTGCACAACTACATTTCCCTCTTTGGCGGCGACCCCTCCAACGTCACCATCTTTGGTCAGTCAGCCGGCGGCGGATCCGTCATTGCTCAAACAATCGCTCACAATGGCGCACAAACAAACACGGCCCAGCCAAAACTGTTTGCGCGGGCGGCAGCGAGCAGTCCCTGGTGGCCAAGAACCTATCACTACAACGACCCCGAAGCTGAGGCCGTCTTCGACAGCTTTGTGGACCTGACTTCCTGCTCATCAGTTGCCTCGATGCAGCGAGAGGGCGGCCAAAGCAGCGCATCGAGCGTGGTTGAGTGTCTACGCACTCTGAACCTCCGCGATCTCATTACAGCGAGCTCCAACGTCGGCGAGCAATTCATGGCACCGCACTTCGTCTGGGTGCCCGTGATAGACGACGTCTTCCTCACTCAGCCCTTGAGCACGACAGTCCTGCAGCACAACAACAAGCACAACGGCATCGACGCAGTCTGGGGTCTGTACAACAGCTACGACGGCTCAGATTTCGTCGACACATCGCTCGCACTCGCCCAAGGCTCACCATACAATGCAACAGCAGCCGGTTTCGACAGTTGGCTGGCGGATTTCCTGCCACGGTTCAGCGCTGGAAAACTGCAGAGCGTGCGTGAGCTGTATCCGGCCGTGGGCAAGACGGACAGTCCCGAATGGTCGTGGAATACGTCGTTCGCGCGCGCGGCATACATCTATCGCGATGTGTCGCTAGCGTGTCCTGCCTTTTGGATTGCTTCCACCGTCGCGAAGGAGGCTGGGACGAGTTGGTTGGCTGAGTATGCTGTGCCGCCTGCTGAGCATGTAAGTTTTGATTCTTGTCTTTTGAACCTTTCAAGCTTCTACTTTTGGTCTAGACAATCTCTCCAGTGAGCGTATCTCGTTCAAAAACTGCTAGCTAACAGAATACAGGGCAGCGACGAGCCATACATCTGTCTCGAGCCAGGCTACAACAGCAGCTGCATTGTGCGTTGATCATCCCCGTTTCCTCCCCTCTGTCTGTCGTTCGTATTCCTCAAGCCAAATAGCTGAACTCAAAGGCAGTGGGACATCAGCGCCACAACCAACCCAACCACTCACCTCCGCTACAAAGGCTACGCCGGAGCCATCGCCAGCTATCTGGACACAGGCAATCCGAACGTACACAAGGTACGGGCCCACACTCTTTGCCAGTTCTTCTCTGTCATCCTACCATTGTTCCCAATTCTTCGTCTGTATCCTCCTGCTACTATGACCATTTCTCATGAATCAGAGCCAACCCAAAGAAGCCTGATTCCACTGCTTGTCCACCTGACCTGAACATTCAAAGTGATGATATTCATAATAATTGGTGATACTGACGATTTCCCTTGTCAAAACAACAGCTCACAAACAACTCCACCCCAAGCGTCCCGCAACTAGCAACAGGCCTCGAATTCGTTACGGACAGTACTGGTTTTCGGATCCAGAGTATCCCACGTCTGCGTGAGCGGTGCACATTTTGGTTATTGAATGCTGCTATTGTTCCGCTGTGAGGATGTATGTATATATATAACTACTATTAGACGCACATATACTCAAATGCTGAAAATATGAAGTGTGCAAATGCCAAAACGGGCGGTGGTCAATTTTACTAGCATCTTGATTCGTAAGTGTCTTTTTAGATACACTCAAGCCAGTATCTGTGAACGTCCCCTATATGCATTCTATGATGACTTGACAAGCACAGCGATGAATAACTTTGTTCGTCCGTCCTGCTTTGTCATTGCGAACTCATATGCAGCAAGATGCACGGGCAAGCATCGTACAAGCAGGCTTTGTGGTAATATTTCGGCTCGAGAAAGGTTGAATTGGCCTAATTTGGTCGGCACTTGGAGACATTGTGACCTGACGACATCTGCGATGGCCGAAACACTACATTCATGTCAATCTTCACAGGGCAGAGCCTCTCTCCTCCTCCGGCATGGTCACACCTCGCCAACATCTTTTGCTCGACGCTGTCCGTCATAATGTGATACACCATCATCGTACCCATACTGCATTCTGCACTTTCAATTCCTTTCACTCGACTGGAATCACCAACGCTTGACAATAGACTACCCCTTATCGATCCAGAAAAGCCTTCATAGTACTTGCTTTCATCGTGCGACGGTGGGTATGCACGCGCATTTGCTCATCCTGTTTGTTCATGCAGATCTCGAGCTCGTTCAACTTGACACCCTGTATCTTTCAGTAGCGACAAGAGGGTAAACTTCTGCTTGGTCTCATTAAGACACATCCTGTCTCCGATGCACACAGTATTACAAGTCCTCATCACCTCAAGCTTTATCGGAATAGACAGCCTCGAGCGCATCCCGAACCTCGAATTCTTCCATGACAGCACCAAATCTGAGTGTTGCAATAGTTAGTCTTTACGTCCGACGCGCGACATACACTCGTGGCCCACGAACAAGCGTATCACGGTTACAAGAGAGACCCTCGAGTAGAGCTACAAAGCAAAAGATGAAAAAGAGAGACACAAACTCACCCATAACACCGTACCTTGCCCGTCAGCTCCTCTGCCAACCTCCCAAAGTCTCCCTCCACCATCTCGCCCAACCGCGGATGGGCCAGCACCATGCCCCAGGCCATAACAGGCGTGATCTCTCCATCCAGATTGAACTTGAGACTGAGATCAAGTAGCGTCGCAAGCCCAGCTTTGGTGAGCTCCCACGTCGTCGGAAGGGCTGTGGCATTCGCGCCACCGTTGATGACGACCGTCGTACCTGTGCCAGACCCTGTGCTTGTGCCACCATTCACTTGATTCGTTGCTGCTACAACGGGGCCACCGCCGTTGCTGTGACTGCTATTATGAGGGTGTTGCGTGTGTCCTTGGTTCCGGCCAAACGGCACATCGCGCGAGAGCAGCGAGAATGGCTCCGGCGGACACGAGGCCATGAGGGCGTGCCCGCAGGGCTCGAGCCCGCCGCTGGCGTGGGAGCGTTCGAGAAGCCATGGTAGATGATCCATGCAAGGACGTTCAAGTCTGTTGTAATTGTACCAAGGAAGCGCACGAAAGACGCGCGTCCCCGATCGTTTTGTCAGTGAACAATGTCCTCTGTTTTTTCCTTCTTCCTTTTTTGGGCGCTATTGTCCTCCTCGTCTTGCATGTATTTGCTATTCTTATTTCATTTTTTGTGATTTCATTTTTGCATTGGTTTCTGTTACTGAGGAGAATTCGACTCATTTGAACGGGTCTTGTGTCGAGTTCGCGGACCTATTGGTTTTCGAAGGCTTGCGTAAGAACTTGGTGGGTTCTTTAGGGGGAGGTTTGATGTGGGTTGTGCGTATTGGTGGTATCAATCCCAGAATGGGAAGAAGAGTAGTCAACCATTCTTTTTGACTTGCTCTCTTCGAGACACTTGGTGATGATTGGTGCAGGAAGTCCTCGAGAGGTATGTCAAAGGAGAAAGGGCAAGATCCCTAGCAGCACAGGCAAGGAGAAGACAGGAAAAGATGATGCATACTTACGTCAACACAAAGTCGATTCCCGCCTGTTCATAGTCAATCCTTGGATTGCGTCGTGGCCCGGAGTCAACAAGCATCGTCGGATGTGCCGGAAGCGGCGACGCGCCACTCGTCGAGCTCCCCGTCGTCGTCGTTAAGCCAGCCGTCTGTGTACTGGCAGCCGGGCTAAGGCTCAGGGCAGTGACACCAGGCGACAGCACAGCAGGAACAGCGCTGTTGATGCTCAGCGCAGAGCCCGGCGGCGGTGGTGAGCCACCGGTATAGGCTGTCGTAGTCGTATGTGACATGGAGGAGGGGAAGCCGCCGTAGCTCGTTCGTGAATTCCGTGCCCCTCTACTGCCGCCGCCGCCGCCGCTGGTGGATGCTGTTGAACTGTGGTTGCTGCTGCTACCAATGTACTGCTGCTGTTGTAAGTGGAACGGAGACTGCTGAAGCTGCTGGAGGTTGTTGTTGTTGTTGTTGTTGTTATTGTTATTATTGTCATGTGAGCTAGAGTTGTTGCCATCCAAAAGCGACAGACCATTCTGGTGTAACAGGACTCTGAGAGATTGGTTTTCTTCAGCTAGGCGGTCCTTGTCTTGGTTGACGTTGGAGAATATCTCCTTGAGGCGGAGAACCTCTTCTTCCAAGGCTTTAATGTAGAGCTCTTTGCGTTCTCGATGTGTTCTGGATTGAGACGAGGACGCAAGGTTTGATACATGTCAGTGACTTGACTCGATAGCGACAACGACCGTGACCACGATGTCTACATCGCAATCTACCATGTGACCCAACAAGGCGGCAACAGATTTGCGTGTGGCTTGGCTTACCGTTGCGCTTGGCGGTTCAACTCCTGCCTTCTCGTTAACGCCGGTTTGCTGTCGGGTTTTGGCCCGCGACGCTTGGCCGGCTGTCCGTCCCTCGTCAACTTCTTGTCCGAAAGGGACTTGAGAAAGCCTAGGCTGAGGGAAGTCGGCGTGACATTGTCGGGATCATCATGGCTGTTTGCCGACGCCATGGGTGTTGACCGCTGGTTGAGAGGCAGATTCACTCCTGCTCCTCCGCCGTAAGCCATGCCGGTTCCCACGCAGCCAAAGTCGTCCCTCGTATGTTGCGGTGACAGCGGCGACGACATCGACGTCATGCTAGCAGCCCGATCACTGCTGTGGTGCGGGTACTGCTGCGGATGCGGCTGGGAGAAAGAAGGAGAATGCAATACAGCGTGTGGATGAAGGTGGTGAGGGCGACCGAGCAGCAGAGGAGCGTCGCGTCTTCGAGTCGCGTCGTCTGGGTGGGAAACTGCTGTCACCAGACGAGGTCCACCGTCAGTCATCGTTTGTCTTTTCTTCTCTCTTCACTATCCTCGGCCAGTCGGACGGAGTTGCGAGTGAGGCGTAGCAATGACGAGTGGTACACAGCCCTGTTTGGGCCCTTCTTTACGAGCTGATGGAGGAGGTGTGTCTTGCTGTGGAATGTGATAATAACAACAGTAATAATAATATTGAATGGACACCGGTTACAAGACGCCAGACAAGGAGATTGACTGCCAAAGTACGAGCATACAGTCCTGTCGTGTTTGGGAAAAAGGTAATGGTTGCGCTGGACGGCATAAAGAGATCGAGAGCATCATCAAGGTCGACGCAAAGGGAATAGTTTGCTTACATTCCGTGCAGGACAAGACCACAAAACAATCAGCTCAGACCCCCGCAAGGAGTCGCATCAAGACGCTGAAGAGCAGAATCCCCTGTCCACCGTATCGTATTTGTACAATGTGCGGTTTTCTATGGCCCTTTCTTTCTCCGTGGAATTGCGCTCCACGAGATGGCCAGATGGACGTGTTGGCTCGACCCAAGTCCCTCGGCAGATGGAGACTAGAGAGGATCTACTTGCGACGCTTGCCACACTTCTCGTACGCACTGCCGAGCCAAGCCAGACAATAGAGAGTCCAGGCCGTCCAGCCCGAGCCGCTACCGTCGTAGCTTCGTTCTGTGCTGGGTGCTGCCGTGCGTGGATTGGACCCGAAGCCAGCTTGGATTAGCTCGTCCAAGAAAAAGGTTGACAGGGCCAGTTTTGATGGATTGCTGTTTGCAAGGCAGACCTCGTCGTGATGACCAAGCAACAAAACTGGTTTTGGACACTGGAAGCACTTGTCCCACTTGTCCAGGTCATGTGGAACAGCCAGCCACAATCACTCAACAGTCCAGACTGCTGTGTACACGGAGCTTCTGGGGAGCTGAGACTGGGGTGACGAAGCTTGAATCCCGAACAGATCCGGACTCTGGCTCCCACAGCCGCGCTCGTCCAGACGGCCCTCGCCACTTGCTATTGGCGCCCAAGAGTCCGCGACTGAGTGGCTGGTACAGACTTGCAGGCTTGTGCTCTGGACTCAATCACAACGCCTTGGAGAACTCATCCTCCTGGCAATGAGGAGGCCAATGCAGCCGAGTTTCGTGCGCTGACATCAACAAGTCTCTGAGCTGAAATATGAATCGGGGCTGTGACTGGAATGAAGTGACAATCTCAGCAACAACACCACAACCCCCCACCGACGGCCCGGGGCGGGAACTTGTTCCGAGGCAGTGCGAGCAGCCATGAACGACAAGTGACGGGGCACTGCCGCGTGTTTGTCGAATTCTTCTGCTCTCACTAAGCGACTCGTCAGTTGCAGCCACCAGCGCTAGTGAGGAGACCCTGCTGCTGACAGACTTGGCGCGCCGATATGCCAGATCAGAAGCCGATCAAAAAGCCACTACGTTCTGCCTCTCGGGAAAGAATGCGGAATTCTCTTATTTTAATTACACTCTTTCTAGATCCTATCTGTTTACCAATTATCAAAGCTACTACGAGGGTCATGTTTGCGGCACCAAATAGTTCGACTTGGATCCCAGACGCAAACCACCAAGTCAGTGACCAGGGCTTGCATTCGACACACAGACTTTGGCTGAAATGCGATTTGCGCCACGGTATATTTTTATGAGAGACCTTGCGATGAATAGCGACAGGCTACTGTTGATGTGACTGAAGATTGGTTGGCATCTGGATTAGTGCATCATTGAAATGGGGCGAGGGACGAGGTTGAGTATAACCACTAACCACTTACTCAATCGTAAGTTGTTAGTAAACTACGTTCTTAGTCCATGAATATCACTGGCTATGAAGTCTTCTATAAAAAAAAAAAAAAAAAAAAAAAAAAAAAAAAAAAAACCAGCAATTACATATCGAAACGAGGCTGATCGTTCTTGTGAAGCCATTCCCAAATCGGAAAATACCAGGACACCAAATTATAATAGTACTGTACCTAGGCAGTGAACCTCTTGATGATTTTGAGTATTCCCGTTGCCTTCGAAAAGCGATTTAACAAATATTACACATGGACATACAACCAGAGTGGATGAAGGCTGGGTCCTCAAGTTTGAAGATCGGGTTGACCAGGCTCAGACATTCTGCAACAGACCTTGGTAGGAGCGTGTCATGATGGAGTATTGTGTACCCACAAGCACACGAGTGGCTCTTGTAAGCATAGGATGTTATGGAGCGAGTCGAATATCTTGGTTCCGGAATAATTGTCTTGGAATGGGCCCCCTCTGATATGATCTGTTGAGCCACTGAAGAACTGATTTGTTGGTAGCCATGCGCCGATGTATTCCACCCGTGCTCTTACACGATGGCAGCAGTTGTGTTATCCCTCATCCGGTCCACCTCCTTCTTCAACATGCAAAGACAACTTGCTATCACAAATGCCTCAAAGCTCGTACTGGAACCGTGTCGATCTTTCTCGTCTTCACTACAACCTCCTGTGCCTCTGCCAAAGACCATCAACCTCCCTCCATTTCCAGCCATCCCCTTTGTCGTTCCAGGCGTCCGAAACTCATGATTCCGCACAAAGCGCGCCACACAAACACGGTTCTCTTTATGCTCTTCTTTGCCCTTCTTCACCTTGCCACTAAAAAAGCCTTTCCCACCGCGACTATCACTTATATCGAGCCTCTCCAGCACCAACAGCGAGTCAGCATCATACACTTGCCTCCGCTCAGCACGTCCTGCATAGCGCCACTGCAGGGTACCAAACGGCGTGTTCTCCATTTTCTGATCACGCGAGAAGACCGAGCGGCTGTGGACCTCGACGATGCGCTCACACGAGGCTTCCACCTCTTCTTCCGCAGCCAGCGCCTGCTCGATTGTGGACACGGGAAGCTGGGCGGTGGGCGAGAAAAGGCGGATCTTGGGGTGGCGGCCAGGACCCCAGCGATAGATTGTTGCATTAACGGGTATGCGACCCGTGTCTGCGTGGGTGCCCGCACTGGTAGTGGTGTTGCCGCTTCCGCCGCGCACCAGGACGCAGGAGTTGGAGCTGGGCTTGGGTCGGAGCGAGAAATACGCTGGCTCGGCGCTGACGACAGAGTCTGTGCCGTGGTTTGCTACGCGGTAGATGAGGATGGGCTCTGCTGAGTCTTGCTTGCATATAGACGAAGTCGAGGTCACGCCTCTGGCCTGGATCTGGAACTGGGCCGTGGGCATGGAGTGGCGTTCGGAAGCTGCATACGAAGGCGGCTGGGAGGAACTTGACGAGAGGGAGAAGGAGGAGGAGGACTGGTGAGAATATATTCTCGCTTTGTCGGTGGCGCCATCGTTGTTCATTTCAAGGAAGCGATTGGAGATGAACGGTTTCGAAAGACTTTGTGCGATTATGGGGGAGTTTTCTGGGATTTCGCAATGAAAGCTGTCTTGTTGACTGAAAGTCGCAGTGTGCTAGAGAGTCTTATAGATCCCGGTGGAGTGTATTTTGAGATGGTCAAGATCGTTGCAGCACTCCCACATTGAAGCCAAGCCTTGATTGAAGGGAGGCCGGGCCTGCTGGATAGCATATACTGACAAGTCTTTGTTCTTGGCGGCAATGCCAAGATACCAATTGACACTCTTCCCCGTGCCACAGACGTGCTGTTGACGCATGTGGCTTGTGAAGATGACTGTGTTTATTGGTTCATGAAGGACTATCATTATGGAGGCAGTGATGAGTGCTTGTCAGCACTTGGGGCTTCACAGCCTCGCGTGGCTGAGGCTCCAAGTGGGAACCTGTACTTACAGTGCCACTCGGAGGTGTCGTTTCGCCTAGCCAAGGTATTGCACATTATTCAGGTGAATGGATATGCTAAGTATGGCCTCGAAGTGTATCAATAAACGCAGAAAAGGCCTTGTATGACCACCCATAGCACCGACCTGCCACATAGAGACGCATAGCATGAAATCTAACAAACACAAAACCAAAAAAAAAAAATACAAAAACAAGACCAGAGTCTCGGGTTCATTGGAAAATAGCCTTATACTGTTGATCGGTACCGGCATGGCGGTTACGCTAGAATCTTCAGGCCAGCACTTGATCAATCTTATTCAAAACTAAGCATGTGTGTGTCCAGTATAGCTCAACAACGGGAGGCTTGTTCAAGGCCTGCCAAGCTGGCCGAGGTCTACAGACTTACAATTGAGTTTGGTGCGTGCAGATGCGATGCATTGTCTATTTCAATTTTGTGGGACTGGATTCCGGGTTGGAAGCCCTCGTTCAATAAGTCTAGGCGCAAAGTGCGTTGACGGTGGAGGATCAGAACACGACTTGATACTCAAACCCAGAATACTACTGTATATCGACTTAGTCGATCGGTCTGATCCGTAGCTGATTGAACCGCAGGAGAGATCTGACGACGTCAATATGTTATGCAAAGCTTCAACCTCGTTGGAATGCTGTAGGTCATCACGGAATTCCCAATATCAGTCTGCTGTGCCCTGTTGTTCTGTTTGACACCGAGCGGCCAAAACGATAACTAGCACTGATATTGATCAATGATAGCAATCAGACCCAACCTCTCAATACCGAATAAAAGTCATGACGCCATGATCCTGCACGGGAAAACGGCCCTAAACCAAACACAACGCAGGTCCAGGGCCGCTTTTCGTCTCGGTCCGGCAGCGCAAAGTAAGCACTTTTGTGGTCGGACCCTTGATCTTGGCAATTCGGGAGTTGATGGCGTCTCTGGTGCGTGTTTCAACTTTCAACAGGGAAAACCACCACGTCTGAACACATCTTCACATCGGTTTGCGTCCTTGTTCTCTTTCCTACAGAGGCACAGACGGAACCCAGCCTCCAGGAGCAGCCATCTCGCTCCCAACTCCACCCTCCCATCGAAGAAGCCCTAATTACTAATTCCTCGCCTTGGCCCTCTCGCTGGCGCATCCACAACATCGTTTCTAGTGCCACACGCATACGATAGCCGAGGCAGCAACGGCCGACGACCCGCCGTCACATGAAGTTTGGCCAGATTCTCGTGCTTGCTCCTCACCGGATGTTCATGCATCCTTGACCTCACTCTCACTCACTCACTGCCTTTTGCTGTGCGGTGCTGGCACTGAAGGCGGCGCTCAAGGAATTGCCGTCTTTTCTTTTGAAAATTCCCATCTTGGGAAATCGACCGTCGACTTGGATCTCGCTGGGATTCGACAAAGAAGGCAGGGCTAGAGTGATTGATTGATCGAAGAAGACTCAGCTCCTCCGATTGGTCCAAGATACAAATCTGGACTTTGATTTCGTTGGGATCCAACAAAGAAGGGAGGGCTAGAGTAATCGATCGAGGAAGACTCAGCTCCTCAGATTGGTCCAAGATACGGATCTGGACTCAATATCAAACCCCTTTCGTCACCAAGATCCGGTTTCGATGAGCAGAATATACGCCACTAGAGACAAAAGAAAAAACACAAAAAACAGCAAACACAACAACGACAATGTCTCCTCTCACAACACTCACCACGCACCTCCGCGGCGTCCTCCTCGTCACGCCATGGCTCCTGGCCCTGCTCGTGCAAGACGCCCTCCTCTCCCTGCTCTACCTCGTCGTGCGGCCTCTGGCCCCGACTCTCGCCTACCGCTACTCCAGCCGCATCGCCTATTCCTGCTGGGCCTGCATCCAGCTCATCTTTGTGCGCCTGAACGGCGCCCGGATTGTGGTCTCGAGCGATGACGCCGCGACGCTGCGGCTGATGCAGACGGAGCACGAGTCCGCCGTGGTCATTGCGAACCACGTCGCATGGAGCGACTTTTACATGATTCAGCAGGTGGCGCTGCGCTGCGGCATGCTGGGGTACTGTCGGTATTTTGCAAAGGCGCAGCTGAAGAAGGTGCCGTTGTTGGGCTGGGGGTTGATGGCCATGGGGATGCCGCTTGTGACGAGGAACTGTGAGTTTATGCTGCTGTCTTGGTCCCTCATCATCTGTCGTTTTGTCTCCAAAAAGCGCACAAGCACACGCTCACTCTCCTTCCCACACTTCATTCCTCCCTCAGACTCCTCCAAACCAACCACTGACACCACATACAAAAAGGGCAACACGATCGCCGTGAACTCACCCGTGTCTTCCACGGCATCACCCACCAGCACTTCCCCACCTGGCTCATCTCCTTCAGCGAAGCCACGCGCTTCTCACGCTCCAAACTGCGCGAGTCCCAGGACTGGTGCGCTGCCAACAACCGGCCACACCCCGGGCCACACCTGCTTTACCCTCGCACCAAGGGCTTCGTCGCGACCGTCTCGCATGTCCGCCAGGCAGAACACGTCAAGGCCGTGTATGATTTGACGATTGCGTACCAGAAGAAGAACCAGGTCAAGGACGCCAAGGATGGAAAGGGAGGAAGAGGAGGATGGATGCAGGCGCCGGCGTTCTGGGAGACGTTGAGTGTGCCGAGGTTGAGTGAGCGGGTCGATGGCTATCGCTTCGAGGTGCACGTGAGGAGGTTTCCGATGGAGGAGCTGCCGGAGGATGACGAAGGGCTGGTCAAGTGGATTGAGAAGAGATGGGTCGAGAAGGGGGAGTGGTTGGAAAGCAAGAGGATTGAGTGGGCGAGGGAGGAGGAGGAGGAGGAGGAGGCTGCTGCTGCTGCCAAGCTGGCCAAGAAGACGGCTTGAGAAGTAATCGTTGGTGCTTCTCAAGGCTTGCTAATGAATATCATCTCTGCAAGCAGATACGTGGTATCCATAGAGTGAAGCACGATGGGTGGGACTGCTCATTCAAACTCATCATCTTAGGAATCATAATCGATGGCTGTGTTTGACGCAGTCCCTCTCGACGTGTCCTTGGCACAATACAGCCCAACATTTCGAGCTGACGCTGGCAATGCTTCATCATGTGCGCGTCTCAAACGGATCCCGACTTGCTTTGATCTCACATCTTGCCTGTACCATAAGACCACCGACGAGCTGTTCATTTCTCAACCAGCCTGGCAGCCAACGTCGATCCCCGTCGAAACCGCATCTGCTCATCTCACGAGTTCACTGGCCGTAATTGTCCACAATGTAATTCCATACACTCAACTCCGTTCTGGCCTGCACAATGCATAAGAAATACAGCAGGTCCCAATTCTTGATCAAGATGTCATTTCTATTCCCTTTGCAACTTCGGTCTTGCAGCCTTCCCCAGCCCGCGTTCTATCGCATCACGTCCCCTGAACAATTTCCAACTCACCAGCACGATTTCATATATCCAAGTCCAACCATACAATCGTTTCAATTCACTAGATCAAACGGCTCGCTCCCTCATCACCATCACCATCGCCATCAATATTCCCAAACACCGTTCATATAGCATTTGACACAGAACACACAAACGTACATACTTACACACAGACACACACAGCCACCAACATCTCCCTCCCATTTTAGTTCAATCCATCTCCATCCTCACTCATTCACATAGCCAAATTCGCACCCTCAGCATATGCCCCAACTCTTTGACCGACCCCTCTTTCAAGGCTTGGCCTTTTTCTTTCTCTTTCTTCTCCTTCTTCTCCTGCTCCTTCTGCCAGGAATGCGACCACACCTGCAACGGATGGTCGCACAGCGTCCGTCCCGAGAACCGCGTAAGAACACCCCTCTTCTTATCTTTTCGATTCCTTCCAGTCTCTCTGGTTGTCTGTCAAAAACTGCGCATATTCGCCAGCCTCTTGTCTTTGTACATATGTAGTCAGTCCAAGGCACCTTAAAGTAGCTCAATCGGATGGTTCGGTTGACAGATGGATAGATGGATGGAATGAAATGGAACGGTGATGTTGACGATCCAGTCGAGTTTGAGGCCGTGTTTCTCTGCTCCCACTTAGTCGTTGTTTCTCTTGTGATTGTTGACTGTCTTGATGGAAGTCCAGGTCTGCTTCTCGGATACTGTCAACAAGCATACCGAGCCTTGAACAGCAGATATACTGTCCCCCATCGTCCTCTGCTAAGCAGCCCTGCTTTTCTTCTATCGAGCCACACTGGCCATAGAAAAACAGCATTGATACACACACATATATATATATATACAGATATACATATATACATACACTCCATCCCTTCACCAAAGCGATCGCAACCCAGACCGAAGCACAGACCAAAAAAGAAAAGTAGAACTGACAATGCTTTGAGATCTTGCACACAAAACTAGCAATGTAGAAAGCATGTGCACAGCACACAATGTGTCAATGAAGCAGCCAGCCTTTGCTTCTTTCAACACAATACAATACAACACAACCCACTTCCATTTAGACAAACCGGAACAGTCCCCAGAAACAGCTCGGGTTCCAACCACAGCAGACCATTTGATGCCCAGAATCTCAACCCGACACCTCGCTTCTCGAACCCCACAGCTTCACAAAAGAAGAAGTTATGTACCGTCGCAGACAAGACCTCCCAACAGCCTGAGCGAGTATTTCTCCACCGCTGGGCTGCTTCTGTGCGGTATCACAAGTCCAGCACGCACTCATCCCTATCTCCCACAGCCTTGGCTCTCACCGGTCTGTTGGCGTCGCTGATCGTGAGCATATTTTGGCAAATGCAACCGACCCAATCCGACCAGTGTCTGAACAACACGCGCTCTGGGAACCATTTGCTGTCGGCAAAGTGCTCACTTTGCCTTCTCCAGCTAATGGGTCTTTTTAAATTAAAAGTTGTTTGTAAGTAGCTCACAAAATACCTACACAGCACAATGAAGAGAAAATAATCAATTACATGAGGGGGGGAAAACCACCATGAAAAAAAAACAACCAAAAACCAATAGCTCATTGACACGATCGATCGCTATCCATACACCAGCAAAAGATTTGTACGCAAATCCACCACCTCACCATCCGATGAGAGACCCTCAACTACCACGAGCAGAACTTGGCGCAAGTAAATTACCATATTAGGACTTTCGTAAAGCGTGTCACTGGACGGACAATTGTGAAACTCGGTTCGCCCTTGTCGATCGTCACAATGAGGTATAGATAGGTTGACGCAACATCTGATATGCAGCTATGCTGTTCGGCGTCGCTAAACAAACTCTTCAAGGCCGCAACATGTAATTGGTTGCTCATCACTTCAAAGTGTTCCCCGTATCATCGCTCTCATCAATTGCAAAAGCGCTTGAATCACACAAATGCTTGAGGTATACAGTGACTCAATACTGTCCTGCCATCGTCCTGTCCTGCCTACCTTTCACCACAGTTCTTCAAGGCCGGGTTGTATACTTGGTGGTTTTCGGGGGTTTTTGGCACTTGAAAATACCATCAACACAGTCGCTCTCATCAACTGCAAAAAAGTTCGACTCCTACAAATGCCTGAGGT
The DNA here is from genome assembly GCA_003019895.1 of Coniella lustricola. Lineage (NCBI taxonomy): Eukaryota > Fungi > Ascomycota > Sordariomycetes > Diaporthales > Schizoparmaceae > Coniella > Coniella lustricola. The sequence goes on along the minus strand of KZ678484.1, from coordinate 27,542 downwards.
CGGAAACAACCACATGTTGCGGCTGTCCAGTTTAACACCACAAGCCCTCGAAGCAAATCTGTACAATTATATATCACCTGAAAGTACTCCCAGCACAGCTCACTCTCGTTAACTACAAGCAACGCTTGATCACCGCAAGTACTGGATGATATCTCGCAACGCAGCGCAGCCGTACCCAGACCTTTTTCAAGCATTTCTGCCGGACAGCAAAACAAATACAGAGTCATGCGATGCGTTATGTTAAAGCATTCAAACTTGGAAAGCCATGCAGGCTGAACCGAATTTCGCATGTATTCATTTCGTTTCTCAGACTAGGCCATAGAGCTCGAAAGAATGGCCACATCGAGTCTCATATGATGAGAGCAGAAAGCGAGGACTTCGCACAGTCATCCTCGTGAAGGAGAAGCTCTTCTGAATGTGTAACGTCCCTCGAACGTCCAGCTGATTTCCATTTACCTCAAAAGAACATCTCTCGGTACGTGCTCGAGCGTCTTCGACAGTCTCTAACTTTCGTAGTTGCACTCGCGAGTCTATCCATCGCATAGCTTCAAACAGCTGCGCTTGAACCTCACTTAGCCACTCAAGCCACGATTCCAGCCAAGTGAGCCGTCAACACAAAACACACAACCACATACTTTTAGGTCAGAGTTCCTCCCTTTGTCCAGAAAGCAAATGTCAGTCACTTTGGCGGCCATCCCTGGTCATGACAACGTCACTTTGCGTTTAACAGACAAGCGAGAAGAAAAAAGAAAAAAGGGGAGGGGGGGGGACAGCAGTCAACAATATACTTTCACTTGGCTCCCACAGTGACAGAAGGATGCTACTGGTGGTGTGCAAGAAGTCTGGGGACTGCTGCATGGAGTAACTTCCTTATGGGCTGATCAAGTGGTTTGAGTGGCCACAACCCACGATAGAGTGAGCCAGCAACACCCATCAGCCAAAATTCGGGGTGAGCTGGAACACAATTCATGGCGATAAGCCTCCAGTCATGGAAAGATACTCAGTATACTTTCTCTCTAGGGCTCATCATGACCCTGAGCCTATCTTGCCATGCAGTCAAGCTCATCAATCGTAGAGACCTCTCTGTGTTTGTTTACTGTGTGCTCAACCATGTCTGATGCGGGTGTAAAGCTTATACACTCTTCATCCTCTTGCTGTTAGCTATCTCGATGACCGTTGCATGCTTAGCTTTCTCATGTGCAAGCTACACCTCCAGTCCGGACAATAGTGCATTGCAGTGTGATGACCACACGTTGTTGGGACATAAGAGGTGAAACATGGCGCATGCCGGTTCGCTCGTCAAGAGCAATGTCATCAGCAATAACACCAACGGCCACCACCTTCTGGTGTGAGGAATTGGTAGCTGCCACTCCTGGCTATGGCCATTCTGACAGTCCGTTTGAACCATCAGGAACTATCGAGAAGCTGGCTCATGTATGCCAAGGGAATGCTAGTTCTCGGCTGCACTTTGGGTCATTGTGCATGCCACCCCTTGATGAAAACGAGCATGGGCCAAGGTGAGCTAAACTTGCACACCATAGACCTCGACAAACCAATCACGAGCTGGGCAGTGAGGGGAAGCAGAGCGAACCATGTCGTGTGTAGATCCAGAGTAGATCCAGGTGACCGGGACGCACGGACAGCACCTCGATCGGCAGTTGAGAAAGTCTTGAGAGGTGAACGGAACCGAGACTTTGCGATCAGAGCACGAGAAGGCGATTGAGGTGTTTGATCTCTTGCTACTCATCAGCCAGTCTTCTGGTTCAAAAGAGGAAGAGGGTATATGTGTGGTCTTGTGCACAAATGTAATTCCACCCTGCATGAGATGATACCTTACATTAAAGCACCAATATCGTCGCCCACTTGCAATTTGATGGGCGCCCGGAAGATGAGCATGCGCACTGATTCTTCCACACGATTTTTTGAATCGTCCCAATTCGAATGCTAGGTGTTTCCCGGAAGAATGACTGCGTGGGGGATGACCACGAAGATGTGGTGTCTCTGCCCTACCTATCCTGGCCCAAGCAGACGGTTTGATTGGCTTCGAAAATCGAGGCATGCTCGCTATTTCTCTTTCTGGCACGAGTGAGTCGCAGGCACGTGGACGAAAGAGACAACGAGCCAAGAGTAAAGTGTTCACCTACATCCCCTGCTCACTTCGGCCAGAGGGCCATCTTGGGATGGCGAATTGTCGCACTCTTTCTGGTGGTGTTCCGAGACGGCCAAACTGCTGCCCAAAAATGTCATACTGTGCAACAAATGATGGCCAAGAATTCATTGCACATGAGACTGCTTCGACCGCAAATTCAGAATGATTTAACCGTTGTATGATCCACTGATCCTTAATTTTGAGTTGAAGCAGAGTACAAATTGCCGCGCCATTGTCATAATTTTGCTGTGATCGAAAACGCAAGTCACCTAGAGCATATTCACAAAAGTTCGTCGTGAGTAACCGGCCCCTAACGCGGGCTTGAACGCTGGAGGCATGACGTTGCGCGGGCTGATGAGCATTACAAAGGAATATCAACATGGGAATGTAGTAGGTGGCACAATGTCTCAGTGCGGGGCGCTCTCAGCTCACCCTGGAAGGGCTTGGAGGGGCTCGAAATATTGGTCGAGGTATTGGGGTGCACCGTCATGCGGTGCTTTCGAAGCCAACAGTGAACTAGGCCCGTCCCCTGCCAACCGTAATGTGAACGCGGGGAAGGTATGGCGTGTAGATAGTCTGGTAGTGACGCCTACGAGAGCCGGCGATAGAAGGGTTTCTTGCAAGAACGGGCCAGGCGGAAGCTCTTGATCATCGGTTGTCGTCGTTATTTCGGTGGACTTCAGTAGCGCTGCGCCATATTAACAAACAGGGCTGAGTCCAGCCAAGCACGAGGCTAAAGCGAACTTCCTTATCCGCCTCCAATAGCCAAACCAAAGTGTCGAGCGATACAGTGGATGCGAATGCATATCGCCGTAGCCCATGCGAAGCATAGACAAAGTGATGTTACAGCATGATGAACGGGGGGGAATAAACCACCAAAAAAAACCACCAAAAAACCACTCCTCCGTCTAATGCAGCAAATCACCCCAGACGCACACGAACAGTATATTTCATGCTCTGACATGGCAATCAAGCTGCTCTTGGCGGTTTGGATGAACTTGAGTAAAAGCTTTGCGAGCAGTAATGATCACTGTGACAGGTGTTCGCCACGCCAATCCATCACAACACGCTTGGGATATCGAACCCTCCATCATAGCACAAGGCATTCAGCCCCGCAGTCCTCAGAGATTCCAGTGCAGGTAAGCGAAACTCTTCTTTTGGGAAACATCAACGTTGGAAAAAGTGGCTCGATATCGCGTGACTATTTATATCATATTGTTTCCAAATCCGAGAATTGCACGCTCATGAGTTCAGATTGGCTTGCGGTACAGTGTGACGACTTCAAGCCCGGTTGAGTAGACTGAACGCCTGTAGATCTGGCTCTCACCAGATCCAGGCCTCTGCAGACAGATACGCACAAGAGCTGCTTATCAGGCACGGATAAGTAGTGACGAATTGGAGCATGCACCGGAGACTAGGCGTGGCAACTGAGTATGACTGCAGCATGGCCAACGCAAGACGTGGCACAGTATTAATTCTCGCGCTGCAAGGCGAGACATGTATGCGGACCGCACTGCTTCGAGTTTGCTGGGCCTAGGCTGCGCGTCGGCTGCCGGCCTAATCGTTCAAATGGTTTGGCCGTGTGGATGAAGGGACCCTGACAGTGTAGGAGCAGCGAGTCCAACTGGAGACGATGCTGTCTAGCGTCATCAGAAAAAGTTCGACTGCACGTCGGCTAGTATTGTGCAATCGCGATTTGCTGTGTCCTGGGCCAATGGTTTCTCGATACGGAGATTTTGGCAAGACAAACGGCGGACTTTTCTGCTCGCTCTTGGAAGCACTGGAGTGGTCCGAGTGTGTGTCTGCAACGTATGCGCATCTGGCTAGTATCAGAAAGCATAGCCGGGTGCCGCGTCAGAGTAGGAGCGGTTGAAAGGCAGCGAGGGTTTCGGACTTGCGTCTCGATTCACAGAAACTGCAGGCTGCAGATCTTGGTGGATTCGTCCCGGTCCCGGTCCAAAGACAGCCGTGCAGCCGTCCACAGGTTCATGTCAGACCCATGTTCATTCCAGCCACCGTCCTGAGGCCCATTGGACGATGGCTTGGTCATTGATCACTTGTAAGTGCTCAGCATCTGGCATGCTGTGCAATAAGCAAGGTCATGCAAACGTGGTGTCTTTTCGAGCAGGAATCAGCCTACAAGTGGCTTGATTGCGGGCTGCTGATTAGCCCGCGGGTTGCAGTCCAGGCTATATGTCGTGTCCATGGCTGGTCGAAGCACAACGGTAGCGTCGTCGTTGCTTGTGCTGAGCCTAGGCCGTGGCCAGAGAGAGCCCATGTGACAATTACAAATTTCTGAGACCAGCATAAACACGGCAGCTTTGCTGTAGTAAAGCCAGTAGCCACGACATTGTCCGTGTTGAGTCGATTCAGACTGGAAATCTGTTCATCTCAGCAATTAGGCAAGGACTTGCAATTTTGATAAGAACACACGGAGCACTGACCGAAGGGACACGCATCAATAGATGCACGGCTATATGGAGAGAATTGACCAGTCAAGCATGCTATCGAGCCAGGTCAAGTCGAGGCTCGCAGAGAGGCCAAGATCGGGCCCTCTTGAAGCAGCAGCTACTGTCGAAAGAGGCTCATCCAGAGTTACCATTGTTGTCGTCGTCATATCCAAAGAGAGACAGCACGTTGACCAAGAGCGATTGACTGGCTGAATTGGAGCTGGAACTGGAGGTGGGACTGGAACCGAGACTCGTCCGTCCGGCATCAAAGAGGCTCTGTAGCGTTGGGAGCAAAGCAAGCCCCCGAGCACGACGTCTGACTAGTTGTCGATGCTAATGCTGCGTCGGGCTGGCGAGGTTGGCGGTTTCATGTCGAGAGGGACAAAAAGCCACTCGGTGCGCAAAGAAAACGCTGGAGAGGAAGCCATCGTTGCTTTTGATGTTGCCCTAGGACTCGTGCAAATCCCATCCATGGATCTCTCACTCCATGGGTAGGAGCCATGATCTGTGGTGTGGTGATTGAAAGGGCAGGAGCAGCGCTGTAGTGGGCAGGCTCAACGCAAGTGTCTGGTACGAGACAGTGTGTGGTGTCTGCAGTGCTGATTCAAGTACAAGAGACTAGCCGTGGCCCACCTCTGGCGCCAGGCGCAGCTTGCACTGGAGCTGGGATGACCCTGGAGCAGCCCCCAAATCTTGGTACCAAATGGAGGGCCAAGCAATGGAACGGTCTCCTTTGATCAGCCGTGGAGTTCTGTTGATATACAGTACAGCTTTGACTGTATGGCACTACGAGATGACTTCGTTTACGGTAGTGTATTCCCGTGGCAGACTGCGGACCCCCCAGGATCTCCATCTTGGGAAGCGTGGTTCGGGAGATGCTGTGCTGCTGTCGAGCGCTGGCACTATGGTAGTCCGCAGGGGCCTCCAGAAGGATTGCAAGGCCTGAGGCTTCAACCGTTCAGGCCCCGCGGACTCTATGTAGTATGCAAGGGTCACGAGCCACTGACCAGCACACAGTGCAGACCACTGCTGGCAAAACTTTTTCCTGGTCTCGCTCGACTGTGCTGTCTCATTCCCCGCGCGTGTTTTCAGGTGCCAACTCTTGCACACACACCTTATGTAATAGCCAGTTATCCCATAGCGGTGCATAAGGCCTGGCCTGTCGCAAGGCTGCCAACTGCGTGCATTTTCCAACTTGGACAGTGACCATGTGAAAAGATGGGCCTTGCTTCAGTTTTGCATCACTTGGCGCGGCTCGCCTTGGACATTGGAAGCCCCGGCGTCCTATCACAGGCCGATTTGTGTGGAGACTCTTCTACGGTACAGTGCTGTCCAGCGCCCCAGGCCTGCAGTCCAGCACCGCAGCGTCATGCCGAGTGCTGCGGGCGCTGACATGTCAGGGCTACCCCCACTGAGCCCAGCCCCCCAAGCCCCTTGGGCAGCCTGCAGGCCAGCGGTTGAGCGGCAGTCGCTAACAGTGACGGGTCAAACTGTGCATACTGTGCAGTAAATGCACCCGCACCCACACTAGACCACCTGCAACAGTCTGCAACAGCCTGCAAGGGTTTAGCGCCTAGCGTCTTGGAAAGGCACCACCTAACAGGGCTTGGAGGGCTTGGAGGGCTATTTACTCCAACTTTACAACGGGGAGCAGCCTGCCAGCCCTTGTAGCCGTCCCGCCCAGCAGAGCAGAGTGCATTGGTCGCTCGGAAACAAATCGTCAATTGACAGAGGCACACGGCCGCTGCCGTTGCTCCTTCAACCTCTGGTCTTCGTAGTCGACAGCCCACCACGTCGCCGTCGCCAATTTCACCACCCTTCGCTAACCTCCTCGCGACCTCCCGACCTCTCTTGCTCTCTTGCTCTCCCCCTCTTCTCACGAGCAATTTGCACAGTGACGAGCAAGGCAACATTGACTGCTGGCCGGGACCACTTGTCGCCCGCAAACCGTCCTGTCGACCGCCATCGACGCCGCATGCGAGGCTGGCCGCCCCTCGGTCTTTGTTCTCGCTGGCGTCGACTTAAACACCGGCTCTTGGCTTCCAGCCTGCCTCTGGACACTGTACACAGACTTTGCACCCTCGAAAGCGAGCCCTCTCGATCCCTAGACTCCGACGTGCCTTGACCAGCTATGTCTCGAGTCGCCGCTAGCTGGTGGATGTAGCCGATTTTCTGGTCGCCGCGTAGGCTGCTCAGCCAGAAAGAAACACCAACGAAGCACAGGGAATCTCTGCCTTGTCGTCGCTTCCGCCGTGTTGACCCGCCCGTCCTTGCTGTGCCTGATGCCAGCAGGTCGAGGCTCTCGTCTGATTTGTCGAACCGCCCAAGTCGATTGACAGTGCGCCCTAGTGTCGAGAACGAAACCAAAGAACAAGAACAAGATCGAGAAAGGGAACAAGACGAAGAAGAACAGCACTCAAAGAAAAGAAGCCCTGTCAGTGCTCTTAGCCGCGCCTTCGCAACCACGCCCGTCCTCCTTGATGCGCCTTGCCTCTGGTCGATGCGTTGCGACCACCTACGCCTTGTTGTCTGCCAATACATTTTTCAATTATTCAGCCAGCCCAGCGATCCTCCACCCAGCACTGGGCCTTCCACACAACCGCAGATGAGCTCGTCTAGACGTACGTCTCCACGATGGACACAGAACCTACCAAGTTAGCTCCGCCGGCAGTGGCCTCGCTGCGCAGCCAGACTGCCGGCGTAATGGAAAGGACCCTGAGTCAGGATATCCGTGAAGAAGGCAAAGAACTCAAGGAAGCCGCCGAAAAGACGCTCAATGTTATCGTCGACATCAACCTGAATGGCACCGTACGATGGGTCAGCCCCTCCTGGGTCGATGTGATCGGAACCTTGCCCGACGCCGTCCAGGGCAAACCCATCTCTGACGTTGTCGTTAGCGAGCCAACCACCATCTTTACAGATGTGGTTGATTCAATGAAGGGTGACGACTCTCGCAGTCAGTTCATTCGGTTCTCGGTTCGACTGGGTCCAAAGTCCAAGCTGCTCGCGGTCAACGATGCGTCTCTGGAGGTGCAGAACGAGGCAAGCCCAGAGACGAGTGCCCAAATCACAACATCGCCAGATTCAGCAGCGGAAGCCAAAGAAGAAGCCGATCCTTATGCATCATGTCCAGTCGTTGATCTCGAGGGCCAAGGCATCATGGTTCATGATACTGGCGGCGAAAGTCATGTAAGTCCTTAGTGATTTTTTTTTTCCTTCCTTTTTTTTTGGCAATCCGTCAAGTGCGGCGCAATTCTAACAGTACTTTTGATCAGGCCATGTGGATGCTTCGTCCTTGGGTTGCCCCTCGAGAAGTCAAAATAGGATTGGACTCTGAACTCGTCGACTCCCTCGGCTCCGGTGCCGAAGTACTGGCAAGTTACCTTACACACTTGGCCGAGACTGGTACCGACGATAACATCGAACAAGCTGCGCCAGCAGCTCTTCTATGCCGAATCTGCGAGCGCCAGATACCATGTTGGTGGTTTGAGAAACACACTGATCTATGTTTACAAGAGCACCAGGCCGAGATGGAGGTGCAGATGTCGCAAGAGGCCTTGGCTGAGCATCGACATGCTATTGTCAAGGTTCTTGATGCACTAGAGGCTCGAAAGAGCCGCTCTCTTACCGGAGAGCAGGCGATACTTCCAGCCGCCGAATACAAAGGCATGGCCATTGGGCCACCCCCATCAAGCTCCTCGTCACCTGGGGCTGGCTCTCCTACTGCTGCCAACGCACGATCCCGCGATCGATCTGGCGGATTTGGCCACGCCAGAGCAAGATCATTTGCCGTACGGAGACCCCAGGCCAGGATTGTTGAGTTATTGCTGGATTTGTGCGACACGGCTATGGAGATAAGCACCCCAGCAATCAAAGATGTTTCAGCGCAAACACCAGGCGAGTTCCGCACCCAGTCGCCGCAATCTGAATCTCGTATCTCACAAGTTCTCCAATGGCAATCTCCGAGCACCAACACACTGGAGCAGGAGCATGGCCTGGCTTTACTCTGCGCCGACACGGAACGTATCGCTAAAACCAAAGTCGATGCTGTATTCCGTCACCGAAAAGTCATTGAATACGCCGAGCGAATTCGTGTTGAGTTCGCCATCAAAGTCCAAGAATGCATTGACGATGCAATGCAACGAGCAGCCCGCATTGCTGCTGGCCGCTTGAGTGATTCGACTGGGTCGGATGTGGGCGCCGAGGAGGATATTGGCGATGACAGCGAAGTCACTCCTGCGCTAGAAGACCTTCCTGACGAAGAAGGTATTTTCCCAGGATCCTTTGATACTGGAAGATCCCTTGCTCTGGCTTTGGAGAGAGCCAGTCTGGGAGAGGACCCAGACAAGCGACAGCTGGCCTCGGCTCTTGGTTCGACCAGATCCAGCAGCCCGAAAGAGTGTCCCACGCCTCGTTCGTACCATGGAATAGCCAGTATCCTTGGCCACGGCACACGAGAGTCACGACAAGAGTCCATGATGCTCGAGAGTGATGCCGCAGAAAGCGAAGGCAGCATTAGGTCTTCTTCTGTGACTTCGCGACCGCCTCCACGAAACGAATCGCCAATCTCTGAGTTCGGGGACTTGAGAAGACAAGCAAGTTCTCGGTCACACAACCGCCGAAGCTGGATCTTGCCGGGTACCGTTTCACCAGCACGACAGGAATCGCCATCGAGAAGCTCCGGGCCCCATCAGCCAGCCTCCCCGCTGCGAATCAACAAACCCCGCAACACGGGTGGCTATTCTGAGCCAATGGCTTCACCAGAGGCGTCACCAAGGCTCGCCAATAGCGAGTTCAGCTCTCCAATTGCTGTGCCTCTCCATCTTAGCAATAGCAATAGCAACAGCCAGCAGCAGCAGCAGCATCACCTCCACCACTATAGCCAGCAATCGCATCACCATCACCACCATCATCATCGAAGACAGTCATCGGCAGCTGTTTCATCTTCGACCGGCGACAATGTGAAGCTTCCACCGTCGCCACGACTGAATGGGGTTATTGCACAGCCCCTAGCGCGGGCTGTTCCCCCGTCTATCAAGGATTTTGAAGTCATCAAGCCAATCAGTAAAGGTGCATTCGGTAGCGTGTACCTCTCCAAGAAGAAGACTACAGGAGAGTATTTTGCCATCAAAGTGCTCAAGAAGGCCGACATGGTGGCAAAAAATCAAGTCACCAACGTCAAGGCTGAACGAGCCATCATGATGTGGCAGGGCGAGAGCGACTTTGTGGCCAAACTGTACTGGACCTTTTCCAGCAAGGAATACCTCTACCTGGTCATGGAGTATCTCAACGGCGGCGATTGCGCTTCACTGATCAAGGTTCTCGGCGGCCTGCCCGAGGATTGGGTCCAAAAGTACCTGGGCGAGGTTGTTTTGGGCGTTGAGCACCTCCACAGCCGAGGCATTGTGCATCGAGACTTGAAACCCGATAATCTGCTCATCGACCAAAAGGGCCATTTGAAGCTTACCGATTTTGGTCTGTCCCGGATGGGTCTGGTTGGTCGGCAAAAGAGAGCTCTCCATGCTGGCGCGTCAGAGCCAGCTCCTGACCTGCTCAAGACGGGCCCGTTCGCCAGGTCGCTGTCTGTTGGATCCTCCGCGTCGCGATCGACCTCGCTTGATGTGCAAGTACCAAACTACCACTCTCCTACATTGACACCACAAATGACGCCGAGCGATATTGGTCTCAGCCTTGGCCAGCCATCCTACTTTAGCCTCGGACCAGCAGCGCAGAACGAGCCACGCCGCATATCAACAAACAGTCAACGTAGTGACAGCGGCGGCAGTGATACCCTTGCGCACATGCTTGGCAGCTTTTCTCTCAACGACACATTGCATGGCTCAGCCGCTCAAGCCATCGCATCGCCAAATGAAGGCAGCGAAGGAGGCAGCCCATCACCTGATTTGGGATCGCTTCGACACAGTACGATTCACGCCCCGTCCGATCAAGGAAAGGGAACGCCTCCTCCTACCGGTATTCCACCACCCAATTGGGCTCTGTTCGATCCCGAAGACAAGAATCGCCGTTTTGTAGGCACACCAGACTACCTCGCGCCCGAGACGATTCGAGGCGAACCACAGGACGAGACGAGCGATTGGTGGTCTGTTGGATGTATCTTGTACGAGTTTCTCTATGGTATTCCTCCGTTCCATGCTAGCGAGCCTGAGCAAGTGTTTGCAAACATTCTCGCCAGGAAACTTCACTGGCCTGCTGAAGATGAGGATGAAGTGTCGCCCGAGGCCAAGGACCTCATCAACAAACTGCTCTGCATCGACCCACGTGAACGACTGGGATCAAACAAGGGCGAGAAGTTTGCATCAGGCGGAGAGGAAGTCCGGAGTCACCCTTGGTTTGATGGCTTGAACTGGGAGTCTCTACTTGAGGACGAGGCTCAGTTCGTGCCACAGCCAGAAAACCCCGAAGATACCGAGTACTTTGATGCCCGCGGAGCCACGCTTCAGGCATTTGCAGAGGAAATGGAGGATCAGTTATCGCCGCCCACGACAACCTCGACCACCGACTACCCCGACCGGCCACACGATGCGCTGTCGCGCGTCCGCTCGCAAGTCAACTCGATGAAGCGAGGTCTGATGCCTTTGCATATTCCGCCCCACGTCCGTGACCTCAAGAGCAGAAGGTTAAGCGAGCCAATGGTCAATGATGACTTTGGCAACTTTGCTTACAAGAACTTACCTGTGCTAGACAAGGCCAACAAAGACATGATACAGAAGCTTCGCGCCGAGGCACTCGCCGCCCAAAACAAGTCGGCTGCCGTGAGCCCCGGCGGCATGAATCAGGTCACGTCTCCTGGTGGTATGGGCCTCGAGGGCAGCCCCGTCCTTGCGAATCCGATCCAGCGGACGCTTTCCAATGCCAAAGCTTCGCAGCGGCCGCAGTCACCCTCTGGCGTCAGCAACGCGCACTCTTCCCCGAGCCGAATCTCGCAACCGTCGTCGCCCCTTTTGGTGTCGTTTATTGCTGGGCAAGAGGGAAGACGTAAGGCTTCTAGCACTTCTTCTAACCTGTCTCAACACAGCGGCTCTGGTAGCTCACTTCAGCCAGGCAATTTCTTTGACGTGCCACGCGTCCCACCAAGCCTACAAAAAGCCGCCACCTCGGTGGGCGTGTCGCCGGTCAAGAGCCGCGGATCAGCGCCTCCACCACTCACCCTTTCATCGCCACAGCGATCCATTGCCTCACCTCGCCATGGCAGCGGCTCGTCCTCTACGGCGCGGTCCCGGTCGCTCACTGTAGGCTCGCAAGACGGCAGTCCCGTGACCGGGGACCTCGCATCGCACCACAGAAACCGCCGCAGCCAAGTTTTCGACATGTCACCTTCGTCGTCCGACAATGAAGGGGAGAAGGCCAATGCAGCATTTCTCAGAGTGCAGAGGCACCGCGAAAGTTCAAGGCGTCTTTCCCAAATCACCTATGACCAACCTACATTCCGAGCCCTGGATGTGCTTATTTGCGAGGACCACCCCGTGTCTCGGATGGTCATGGAAAAGTTGCTGGAGAAGATGCGATGCCGCACCATTTCTGCCTCAACCGGCCCGGAGGCGGTCCGCTACGCCATGAGTGATATCAAGTTTGATATAATATTTATGGAATTCAAGCTTCCTCAGATCATTGGCGCGGACGTTGCCAAGATGATCCGCGAAACTAAGCATGCTAATTCGCACACTCCCCTGGTTGCAATCACAGCGTACCTCAAAGAGCTCCAGGCACCACACTATTTTGACTCCTTGATTGAGAAACCGATTACTCCGTCAAAACTAACAGAGGTACTCACACATTTCTGCCAGTGGAGGCCTGCATCGCCTCACGACCGACACGGCAGCTACCACCACCTACAAAAGAGTCCCGCGGCCACGATGGTACCACCGCCCGCCGCTGCAGCCGCAACAGCAGTAGCAACACATGCCCACCCTACGCCGTCGAACCTGAGGCAAGAAAGCTTGAAACTGGAGGACAGCCCTACCAGTGGTACGTCGTCATCTGCTGGTTTTGCGACTCGTACAGGGAGCAGCTTCCGTGGTTCTAGCCGCGAGGACTCCATCTCTTCTAGTCTATTTGGCGACTCTGAATCAGTGTCGGCTGATGAACTTGGTGTATTGCTCAGTCGTAAGGCTACGAATGACTGGGAAGATGGTGGTCTGGGGATCGGCATACCGTCGGAGAAGCATCTATTGACAAACCCCGATGCAAACAAAGTCATGACAACACCAGGAAATGGAAGAGTGACGTCTCTAACGCACCAGATAAGCGCGCCCGCCAAGTTAGAGCAGCACGATTCAGATAGCCGGGCGGCCATCGGACCTATCGCGACTCCAAAGCCACGCCGCTCCTTTGAGAAGCTGCGAGCCAAGCGAGAGTTGATGGAGAAGAGGCGACTCGAGGGGAACACGGGTATCGACTCAGCTGACGATGAGGATGACGAGCTTGGATTGGGAATTGGGAGCAACCCAAGCGGTGTGGCTGGTCAGCAGATGACCAGTGCGCCAGTACCCCAACCATCTTCATCCCCTTCTTCATCTGTTGGTTCTTCTGCTTCGGTGTCCGCTCCCAGTTCCATCTCCTCTGCGTCTGCTTCTGCTTCTGTGAACAAGCAACACTACCGCCGACAATCTGTCCTCCCATCGTCGAAACTCGGCATTGAAATGATGCGCGCGAATAGTCACGATAGCGTCAAGATTCCCACGTCAGCGTCATCACAAGCAGGTGTCGCTGCTCCTGCTGCTTCGACCACCGGCTTCGACGCCACATATTCCGGAAACCGACTTTCATCTTCCTCGCGGACAAGCACTCCTCGAAGCTCCCGCGATCAGTCGCCTTTATCCGGTCCTCCCACGCTAGCGCCACCCGGTGGTGGTGTGTTGTCGTCCATCACGGGAAATGGGCGCTTGACCCTTAGCTCCAGCCCGACAATTCTGAATGATGACGATGTGGATGGAGTTCGTTCTGTGCTTGTGCATACACCGCCGCGGATGGCGTCGAGTGATGGTGGGCACCATCGTGATCAGCGGAGAGGTATCAATGGGCGTGATAACAATGATGAAAATCACGACGATGACGATGATAAGCGCTACGGCGATGACGACGACACCATTGATGTGGATAAAACGCCGCGCAGACCGGCGCCTGTGGCATCATCAGCTTTACGCACCACCACTACGACAGCCGGAAGGGAAGAAACTGAGGAAGGCAGGGGAAGAAGAACATCTGTGTCTACTGAGGAGAAGATGTTGAAAACACCCACTGAGGAGACGAAGTGGAGTTATATGGACGACAGAAACGGAGATGATGGTGATGGCTGTAGTGGGCAAGACACCACACCGCGGCCTGGGGAGAAAATTGCGGATATCATCATCGAGACGACAATGGCGACGCCTACTTCTGAGAATGGGGGTCATTGATTGCGATCTGAGTGTTTGCCCGGCGTTGTTGGTCTTCGAACTACGGTCTCAACTTTTGTTGGCATGCTCGCCTCGGTAGTGGTCTGTCAGTGTCCATCGAGCCACGCTGTTTCAAACGTCAGTCAACACAAGCAAGGAAGGACAAACTCTTCTGCCGGCTGGTTTCATCAGCATCGTAACGGTCTCGGCATCACATTGCATCGAAATCAAAAATATCACCGCAAGTGCCGAGTCCCTCAAGATCATCATATCATTCAGCAACTGTACGAAAAAAATAAAAAAATAAAAATAAGAAGAAAAGGTCCTTTGGGCTCTCGAGCAAGTTCGATTCATTTACATCATTGATCGATCAAGTTTCGATTTTACTTCTCTTCTTGTACCAAGGTTCATGAAGGGTAACTCTCCACAACAATACAAATAACAACAACATTGAAAATGCCGACATCACCAGCGGGCGTACTCCTTTCTCTTTCATTTGTATCTGTTTCTTTTTTCGAGAGGTTGGCGCGTTGGAAGATCGGCATGTAAAAACATCAAAACATGAAAATTGATTACGCAAGAAAGGAACGCAAAGGCATTCGTGGCTTCGTTGGTAACCCGGATGGGTGGTTCGGTGCCTGAACGAATGACTTTGACTTGGTGGTCCAGTGAATGGGATCACTGGACGGATGGGTGGTAAACTTTTACTCTTCAAAGCGTGGCGTTCTTGATCGTTATTCTTGTGATTCGGGTGTTGTTTCTGGTTTTCTGGCTCTTGGGTGTGGTTTGTGGTTTATGATATGGTTGTTCGACTTTGATTCAGGGTTGAAGTGATGAGAGAGTGTGTGGTTTGGAGCGATAGGTAGTGCTTGCCGCAGCGGCAGGGTGGGTTGATCAGTGCACATGTGAAGCAGGAGGGAGGAGGAGGAGACGTACATAACCTGGGTACGGCTTCCATCAATCCATCGATCGATACCTTCTTTTATTCAAGTGCTCCATGTTTAAAGGCGGAGAGACAGAGAGATAGAGAAACGGAACACAACCGGAATGGAACGAAACAAGTCATGCATGATTATTCGAAGCAGAGTCCGAGTGCGTGAATGCGCCAGAGAAGTGAGTACATTGGTCACGCATAGAATGGATATGAATATCAATATCAACGACGACATCAATTCACACAACACAATCAGGTGTGTCTATCTATTTACATATATATACCCATATTTGAGTACTCGGGCCATCAAGGGATCTGTATTGAACATGACTAAGCCTCATTGGATTGTACTCAATGAACAATTTAATGACATTATGAAAGTTTACTCCAAATTGACACTTGCATTGGGGCATCTTTGGTTACGGGTTCTCATCTCATCATCATCATCAAACGTGACTAAACAAACCTTTGTAGATATGCCCGTAGCCAAGTCTTATATGCCATGGATGTACCACCTCTAACTCCACCCACCACTGTCGCCATCATCACCAACCACCTTCTGCCTCTACCGTTTCACCTCTTCCCGCACTCTTAGATGAATACTAACTAACCTCCAGTGTAGGAATTCCAGTATCGTCACGTTAACCTAACACACCCTTTTTATCTCTTTTGCATCCACTGATTCGAGCTCAAACCAAGCAAAGCAAAGCTCAGCGAAGCGAAGCCCCACCACCCACTACCACCAGTTCTGCGCAAAATAACCCATCCCACCCAGACATAGAGATCAACGACTCATGGCCACGATATATTCACAAGAAACAGCTCAAGAATCGATTATATTCTTCAACAACAAAAGTACTTATCAAGAAGAAACAAAATTCGCAACAACAATCATTACCTCACACGAGCGACTTGAGAACATGATAAACAAGGGAACAATGGTCTTCTGAATCCCCAAGCATTTCACAAAAAACCCAAAAAAAAACCCTTGAAGACCAGAACTTCAAAGCAATCCTCAAGAAAATGAAGCCAGCTATCCCCATCCCTTTCACATCCACATCCAATCTCCTATCCTCGGCCAGACACATAAGACGAAAGATATCAGGAAATAGGAACAAATAATATGCACAATGCATGCCAGCGTAAACGTCGTCGGTATCGTTTGTAGGGTACGTAAGGTATAATGGGTATTGCTGGTATGGTATGTGTGATGGTATGATCGTATCGTGACGGCGTCGGCGGCAGATGACAAGTCGTATGTCTATGCCTATGATGAGTAAGTGGACGAGACAGAATGTCTTGAGCTTCAACGCTACTGCAAGGCCACAAAATGGAGTGTTGCGCCGCTTCCTTCAAGTAACCTCCACAAAAGCAGTCTTACACATTGAATTCCATCAAATAGTTGTGCGCGAGTAGATAAGAACTGTAGCGAAGACCGCGAGTACAAAAGTGTGTATTTGAAGAATGATCAAGAAAGAATAGAGAAAAAACGGAGAGAAAAAACAAGAAAAAGGAAGAAAAAAAACAAGGGAAAAAGGGAATAAGGAAACCTAAAAAAACCGCATGATGGAACTTCCGAAACGACGGTCCATCCAAACAGCAACAAAAACGCAGGCGCGGCCACAAGTATCCCTCCGCCATGTCAGTGCCTTCGAGAAGAAGGAAAAGACAGACACAAAAAAAGAAGAGAAAAAAAAGGACATCAAGCATGGGATTGAGGATAAAAATCAAGACATAAAACAAAATCCATCCAATTTAGTCATGAACCCAAGCCGACGTTGTATCCCATCCACACTGACCAGATGTATAACACAAATTCAGAGACCGGTACAATCTATGCTGATCATGCCATCTCTGCCCAATCAACACCAATGGGGGTATCAAAGAATAAAGCAACACACACTGCCCTCTAGAAGAGCAGCGCATATACACACGCAACACACACGCACACAGACAGACACAAAAAGACAAGGATGGTTGACGCGTTTGGCATGCATACATCAATTGTCGAATTCGTACATGGATGTTTGCGGGGGGAAAGAAGCATTGTCTTGTATGCAGGATCGAGGCCAGTACCCCGCTCATTGAGGCGGCTGTGTCCACCACTGCTGAGGCTGTGGCTGCTGTTGTTGGCCCGACCAGGCCTGAGTTACTGCTGGTGCTGGTGCAGCACCTTGGTGCATGTACCCTCGGGGGGTTTGGTGGTCGTACGGCGAGGCCGCTGGGTAACCTTGCGCCATCCCGGGCATGCCAGAGTACGGCAGGGCGCCAGGCTGTACAGGACCAGAGCCGCTTGAATGCCGGATCTGGGCCGCAGAGCTTTGCGAATGGTGAGGCGACTGCTGTGACTGCTGGGTGTGCGTGTAGCCGTACTGCGGTGTCTGTGGCGTAGGCGGCCACATTTGGTTCGAAGGTTGGTAGGCATAGCCTGACTGCGGCAGGCTACTCCCTGTAGAACCTGTAGAGGACACAAGTCTTGTTGGCTGGGGAGAACTTTGATTTTGCTTGCTGCTGCTGCTGCTGGTGGTGCTGATAGAAGACATGGGAGCCATACCTCTAATGCTTGATGACTGACTAATTGGGTTCTGAGCCTGTATCGGGGTCGAGTACGGTGGCGCTGACATGAGCAACGGGCTCTGGTTGGGGACCATGCCGGCGTGCTGTTGCTGTTGCTGCTGCTGCTGCGACAGAGCGCTGGACGTAGCATGAGGGGATTGCGCTGCGCGAGAAGTTGGAATGCTCGCGTCGGCAGCACCCACAGTAACGGGCTGCTGAGGCTGCTGAGGCTGGCTAATGTTGGCAGACGCGGGCTGCTCATGAGGCCTTCGCCACATGTTGTTGGTCCAGTCTGACCGCATCTCGCGCTGCTGGTTGACGCTGCGGTTGAACTCGGCGGCGTGGTGCGCCTGGGCGTGGATTTCGGGCATGGGCGACGGCTGCGTCCTGTCCTGGTATGGCGGCCCAGTAATTTCCTGTCGCGGCCCCGTCTTGAGAATCGACGAGTAGTCGGTTCGCCGCGTATCAGGATAGTCTGGTATGGTTAACGCGGGCATTCTTAGACTGCCAGTAGACGGAGCTCCGAGCATACCTGGTTGGATAAGCTGGGGATGCGGAGCTCCACCAAATTGAGCAGGCGTGTTACTGTAGACTATCTCTCCCTGGGGTCCACCCAAGAGTGACGCGTTTTGCTCTGCTGCTGCCGCGGCCTCACGGGCTTTGGCCGCGCCCGGACGCTTCTCTCCAGCCAGGTCAGCCTCGGTGAAACCTTGCTTGCGGGCCTTGGTTTCCCAATAGTCATCACGAACCCTCCGCCCATTGACAATCACACGGCTTCCAAACTGGCGAAACATGCTGCGCGCCGTGACAATTGCTATTTGCCGGGACCGGTACGAGAATGGCAAAATCTCCTGGCTCACTAGATCGTCCTTTTCGGCTTGGTTGGCAATGATTTTGAACAAGGATCGATTCTTATTGAAGAGCAGGTATGAGTCACGGTAGCCCAAAACCCGGGCACACTCGGTCGCCAACATGAAGTACTTGTCGCCGCGGTTGGGCACGAGGAATGTCCGGCAGCGGAATACACGGTCCCCGTTGAGGGTACCGTTCGCGTTGACCTTCTTCTCGCCATTCTCGTCAATTTCGCGGGGCAGATATTCGTCGCCTCCGGGCCCCAGTTGGTCGGTCGTGTGGTCGCGGACCGTCGGTAGAGCCTTGAGTGTAGACTTTGGGGTGGGTTTTGGTGGCGACGAGGCCGAAGCCTGTGAGGGCGTGTAGGCGGGTTGCGGCCCGGGGAGAGGAGCAGTCTGGGACTGAGGGGTCTGCGGCGGGATTGATTGCTGCATCGGAGCGGACGCCTGAACAGGACTTTGGGAAACGGGAGCGGGTTGATTGGATTTCATGGATCTCGGGCGGTTCGTAACGTTTGGCTCTGCTGTGAGTTTTGCGCAAGAAGCGCCATCATCAGCCTTTGTTCCTTTTGCTTTGTGACTGCGTGTGCGCACGCCTGTGTTAGGTGTAGGTGTAGGTATAGGTGTAGGTGTGCGCGCGCGCGTGTGTGTGTGTGTGTGTGTGTGTATGTGTGTGTGTGTATGTGTGTGTGTTTGGGTCGCACTGCCCTGGTCATGTAACATGAGACATGTCGACAGGCGGCGATGAGGTACAAAGAGCTACACAAGCATGACCACAACATACCGTCATGCCCAGCCGAAGTAGGGGGCTGCGTTTGATACACGGTTGGCGACCGCTTCGTCTTGACGCCTGGTGAAGGAGAGAGGAGCAAGTCTAATCAAGCGACCAAGGCAACAGGATGATGTTAGCTTGCGCAACTGGAGGACCCAAAGAAAACAGCTAAATGCTGCCGTCCATGACGCGTTGAGGATGTGTTGAAAGATGACGCGAGGCTGAGCATGCGAAACGCGTGCAAGGCTGCACAAGGGACGACGACAAGTGGTGCTGGTGCTGTTTTTGCTTAATGCTGCTGCTATCGCTTGTGTTGTTGTTACTGCTACTACAATTGCTGTGGCCGATAGTGCATAGGGAGCATGGTGGATCGCGCCAGGAACGCGCTGTGAGATGATGTGATGCTATGCGATGCGATGCGATCGCTTGGGGTTGCGTAGCGCTGCGAGGCGATGCAGTGCAGGCGGCCAGCAGGCCGGCGGCAGTGCGTGCTGGGTTTGGAGGGCGCGTTGTGGTGGTGGTGGTGGTGGTGGTGGTGTCGGTAGTGGCAGCAGTTGTAGGGGGTGGTGGGAGTGGCGGCTTTTGTCGTTTGGTAATGGTGGTGGAGAGGCAGAAGCAGAAGCAGAAGCAGAAGCAGAAGCCAAAGATGGTGGTGGTGTGTGCGTGGGTGCAGCTGCTCAGCACAACACAAAGGCAAACAGCAGCAGCAGCAGCAGCAGCAATCGCAGTAGTAGCAGTAGCAGCAGTAGCAGCAGTAGCAGCAGTAGCAGCAGTAGCAGCAGTAGCAGTAGCAGCAATCGCAGCACAACAAGGCAAGCCAGGCAAGAAAGGAGCGCGGGCCACAGAGCAAGGCACGCCCGGACCCAGCGGCAAGGAGGGAGGGGTCGTGATGGTTCAAATGCTCATGTAGGACACATTGTCTGCTTCCTCGCCACGGCCGCAGAACAGCAACTGCAGCAGCGCAAGGGAGGCCCAGCCGTGGTAAATGAGTGGCAGAACAAGAAGATGGTGATCTCAACTTACTGGAGGATGCGAGGGTAGCAGGATCAACGGTTGCACTGTCGACGCCGTTGGGCTGAGCCGAGTACATTGATCGCGCGCAGGCTGCGACAGTGTGCAAGGTGGTTGCAAGACGGACGGGGCCTGCGAAACGACGTGTCTTGATATAGTTGGAGGGTAGGTTCAGGTTCAGAAATCGGGTCCAGGTTGGCACAAAAGAGATGGTTGGAAGAGGCAGAAGGCAGAAAGAGACTTGAAACTGCAGAGTGCTGGGCTGCTGGTTGCTGGCGGGCCAAGCTCGACTCTAGGGATGCGAGCGCGGGGCGGGCGGGCGACTTTGGCTGCTGCAAGCCAAGGGCCAGGGCTGACCGGGGGGGAGGGGTCCAGTGGGTTCTGAAAATGTCAAAAGTATGGAGTACTGTGTACTTGCTGCAATCAAAGTACTCCGTTCCTACCAAACAGGGACAGGGCCAGGGCCAGGGCCTCGGTAAGAATTCTGGAGGGACAGGGCAGGCAAGCCTCCTCTCTTCAGTCTGCCGTTTTGATGGTGGTTGTGGTGGTGATGGTGGTGGATGGCGCCGATCCTTAATGGTGGTCTGGTAGGGAGAATTAAAGAAGCAAAGAAGAAGTCGCTGTATGTGGTGTGGTCAGTCAGTGTATGATCATCCAATAAAGGAAACAAACGTGGGCATAAAAAGAAAAGACAATAAGGCAATACTCTGTTGTTGTCTCCTTCTTTCTTCTCTCGACTCTCTCGTATCGATTTAAAAGAGGTCGTCTCGTCGTCCGTCTCGCCTCATCTCGTCTGAAGGCTGTTGTATTCTTTATTTTGATTTTGATTTATCCTCGCTCTCCTCGCTCGCTCTCTCACACGCACTCTCTCACTACCTTCTCTGCTTTCTTTCTTTTTTTTCTTCTTCTCGCTGAGACGCCCTGGGAGTGTTCTGGAATCAGCTGCACCCAGTCGATGGTTCGCCTCAGTTGCCCCGGCCGGCTTGTACCCCAGCGCGCTGGGTTTCGTTCGCTAACTCTGTCGCTACGGTACGCTACCCAAGCAAGCCAAGGAGCCTTCGATGACGATGCCTGGCCCCACGCCCGTCACGGCCTGGTTGGTGGCAACTAGTCGCAACGTCAGTGGAGAGAGGCGCCGGGGGTCCAGGCTGCTCAGGCGCAAACAGCGGCCGAGCTGGAGAAAGCAAATTCAAAGAAGATGAAATAAAATGAATTTGGAAAGAAAACCAAGTTTGTTGATATCGTTGGTTTATTCTGTGCCCAGTGGATTGGGAACATGGCAAGAAAGGAAATGCGTGCCTTCCTTTCGAAGTTGTGCTGTCGTCTGCTTCTTGTTCCTCTTTGATGCCCAGGGCTTCTCAATAGCAAGCCCAACCGCAACAGGTCGAGGGAGGCGGAAGAGTAAGGCAAAGAATGGCTCAAGTATCGATGAGGCGCCCCCAAAGGACCCACAGGGATGGATCAACAAAGACGGGCCTTTTTGCGATTTGCGATTTGCAGCCGGCGAATAGGAAATGGCTTACGGCGACCACACGGGACCCGGAGCTTGGCTGCCTTGTGAATACGGCCGCAGGTACTCCCTCGAACCGTGCCGTGCACCTGCAAATAAGTATGAGAGAGACGAGAGAAATGGCCTAACAGGTTGCCTGGCTGATGAATGTGGGTATGATTGACTGGTATCGGAATGTGATTTAGCAGCAGCAGTAGCCGTAGCACTCCAGCCCTGGTTACCTTGGGGATCCGTTGTTTTGCTCGGGCAGCCTCGTCATGGAACATCCGTCGGGCTACATGGGTAAGTTTTGTCTCGTTCCCTCTGTTTTGCTCGACTGTCTTGGGGGTCGCGGTAAAGCCTGAGACGGTGGCAGACGGCGCCTTTTAATTCCGACGGAATCAAAACCTGTTCTGCGCCGTACACTTGTTGTATCTGGCATGCAAAATGTGCGCTATGCTGCAGAAAACTGTCAATCGCACAAGGACGCCCATGTAATGTATATGTCAGTCGCTATCAGCGTCAGGAAAGCGCGACAAAGGTAGGCAGACGTGTTTCGAGTCACACCTCTTGGAGCACAATCGCGATGTTGGAAAAGGCCACCAAGTTGAAAAGGCATTTCGAAATCCATCAACCGCAGATCCAAGTCAAAAGACAGAAGCGAGGCGTGTCGAATTCGGTCAACGTCGTGATGCCAGCAGCATCCCTGCCTCCTAAGCCAGACGGGCGGATCTTGTGTGGCCCCGGAAGGGAGGGAGGGTGTGAACATATCGAAACGTCACGCGTGTGAGCCGACGAGAACGAGGAGGGGGCGTGTCGACAGATGGTGGGGTGGGGCCTCTCGGACCGCATCGACAAAGCAGGGTTTCGCAAAAGCAAAAGTAGCATGGGAATCCACAGCGTGGGAAGTCCAAGCCACTCAATCCTCGGCGATGTTGCTGCTACAACCATATGCTGACACTCGTACTCAAGGTTGGAGTGCACGTAGTACTAAGTCTTTCAGCTCTGCACAGCTCTTGAGTGAACATGGAAATGTAATTCAATGAAGATGGAACGTTGGCCCGAGGACGTCTATAGTCCTACTTTGAAGCAAAGGGTTAGCCATCAAGAAGAAAGGAAGATTCAGAAGCATGGGACAAGTTCCGAACAGACTTCACATCGAGGACGAAGTGCAGCCAGGTATCTGGCTACTGAGATGTCAAATCCAAGGTTGCAGCAGTCTTTAGTGGCTGTGTGGCATCTTTTGGGCCCCTAGACGCGCTGGTCCACAGGGCCTACCCAGGCCTTTCAGTAGGGTACGGCCGCTGCGGCATTCAGGCGTACGAAGGCCCGTGCTGTAGCCTGGACGGTCCCTGCTTGGCCCACCCGTCTTTCCAGGGCCGCAAAGGAGTCAAAGAGTCAAGGCCTGCAAAAGAGTACATGTATCACATCATGGAAGATCCACTGAAGCCTGCACAGGATCAGATGTGGTTGTTGTGCTTTGTACACGGTACTTATAGCGTGGACTCGACAGCCTGTGTTGCGGTATTCCTCAGCACAACATCATCACGTTGACCTGTTATTGATACAGAGTCAGTATCGGCCACGAGTGAGCCATATCTCGTACAACTCGAGTGCTACATACCCGCATATCTGAGCAGGTACCGCCGACTGTGCCTGAGCAGTGCATGAGCTGGGACTCGATAGCCCCAATGGTTTGCTCGTTCTGGACACCAGCTCAGCAAGCCAACGACCGCCAAGAAGGCAAAGCGAACAGGTGTCAATTCTGGAGGTCGGTCACACGTGCTGACATGCAAATCGAGGCACGTTGGGACGAAGCACGCTGCTAACTGCAACGGCCCGTTTCCTTCAGGCACGCCTCGACGAGTGTTCCAAGCCTCTATTGTGGAGATGGCAAGTCTTGGATACAAGGTCGCGTCCGAGATGCTGTTTTCCATAGGGTGCGGATACTCGCCTTCTGTACAGACAACAACCTGAGTACTGTAGAATGTGATCAAGAAACTTACTCGTGTTCTCCCAAAGGACATCAACGGATGCTTCGTCTTTCGAGCTAGAGCGACAGCCAAAGCCGTCAAAGCCGCTAGCATTACTGACAAGCCTGGCAGGCCTGGCTTTGAGTTTAGCAGCAGGGATGTCCAGGGTGCACGTGTTTGACCCGCGGACGGGGCAAGGGCCGAAAAGAAGAAAGCGTGGCAAGACAAGGAGGCCAGCGACGGCCGGGTGGTGGTCAAGCTGATGTCGAGCAGGTAACAAGGGGCCGGGGCTGAGATTCTCAATCAATTGAGTCAATCGTCTTTCCGCGGTTCCGTGCTCATCCAGGCGAGGCCTATTCTAGCCATATCAGGTCTAGTTCTGCTCGACACGCTAGCTCTTACTGAGGGACTGCCAGTGGCTTCCTAAAGGAGCAGTATCCCTCGGTATCAAACCAGCTCCAACCAGCTCCAACCAGCTCCAACCAGCTCCAACCAGCTCAAACCAGCTCCAACCAGCCTGCGTTGAATTCTTGATCCGACAGATGACTGCAGCAAGTGCTCATCAACCAACATTGGCGAGCATGCCGGAAGCTGGCAATATGACAGCTGCAAATAACCTGGGATTGCACAAGCATGGCAGCAGGGCAAGAGCCAGAGCACTGCTGCTCCTGACTCAAGCTCCCTAACCTCAAATTGAGAAGAAGGTACCTGAATACTTGCTGAATAAGTATGGCGTCGCTGCAGCCTGGACCACGGCAGAAGGCAGGCGTAGCTGCGAGACGGCCTTCCTCATTGAGCATATGCAGGTGGTGCAGCCGTGGTCGAGTATCCAGGTATCCAGGTACCGTTTCAACCAAGCTAGCTCTCGTCGTGCTCAGTGTCGCCATTTTCACCACCAAAATGCATCCTATCCACCTCATTCTTTCAACGACATAATGTGCCACCAGCTAGCTATTGGGCGCTCGGCCGGTCTGGCTATCTGATGAAAAGATGCATCACTACAATCCATCCGAAGCGATTTCTTTCGGCAGCAGGCAGGTTGATTTGGCCTTGATACCAAGCAGGTTTTGGTCCATTCCAGTCAACATCGACAGAGTTTGGCCAAAGCGCCTGGCAAGCTTGGCAAAGAGCCGAGCGAGGTTACGTGACGCTCTTCCTGTCTGGCCTCGTGGCACTAACAGAGCCGAGATCTGCACGCAAATGTCGACAACCATGCTTGGCAATCTTTGAGACGACGCTTCTGACAATTGTCCTTTGCACCGAGAGCCGCCTCGACTGATGACACTCTGGTTGCGACTTGCGAGCTGCGGAGCCTCGCGCTAGGCCTCGACTGCTCCCGCATCTCGCTGTAGAACTGCATTCTGGAGCCGCACCCTGCATCAGACAATGGCAACCAGACGCGTCTTTGGTACCAGCAACGTCGAAAGGAGACGACCATTGTATACGGTACTACGTCCTTCGCACACGGTCCGGAGCTACTGCAGAGGTCAGAAAACCCTGGGCCACTGGCAGCGGGCCTGCATAAGCCTTTTGCTCAGTCGACTGGCATGGCCACCTGATTTGCTGGGCCGCAATATCTCGTTCCGTCATCATCACGGCCATATCCAGCCAGGCGTTTGGCAACAGCATCATCACCCCTGCTGTCTCTAGGTTCCATTGAAGGTTTGGGTCACGCGCCTGCGCAGCATGTTCTTCCTCGAAATCGGCTTGTCCAGGCTCTTGGCGCGCCTAGTCTGGTTTTCTCTAGCAGCTGTAAAGATTTCCTGGTTGTGTCAAATGTCCAAGAAGAGATACGACAGCCAGCATCGGAAATAGCCAGGCCCGAAGACACGTCGACGATTTAATGCCCAACTGCTAAGTATCTCTGACTTCCTAGAAGTTTTGCTAACTATCCACTCTGCGGGCCACGGCCCGCACTGCACTCCTGCTTCACACGGCTGCAGCCTCGCGACTTATGGCCGCCGCAAGAGAACGACCTCTTGAGACACATATGAAATCGAGCTACAGGTTGCATCTGGAATTACCCGCGACTTGCGTAACGTCGCCATCTTGAGAGCCTGGAACGTTGCACGGAACATTTCGCCACGAAGCCATTTGCAGCTCTACTCAATGTGCTTCGCACTGATATCTTTTGGTGAGCACTCATGACGACAGACTCCCCGATTGCCTTTCGGCCGACGAACTCAACCCCGTCCCCGAGAATACAGGATCTGGCAATCATGCTGACTCTTGTCCCATTAATTTTCATCGCGCAATGCAAACTTCTGTTCTCACTCAGTCCCATTTTTGAAGCTTGCATGGCAATCAACAACTTGCAAGAGACGGACGCGCATGTAGAACACGTGAAGTTGGTTATATGACTACTACATCCTATACAACAACCCGTGACCAGGCATCTGACGGACCGTGCATCAAGAGGCACCAAATCATGATTTGACGGCTTTTATGCTAACCAGAAATGGTAGGTTGTACGCCGTTCGAGTAGTGTCACGACATCTGCGCAAGGCTGCATCACATTGTACTGGCTTAAGCCACAAGTCATCCCTCATAACGCGGGTTCAGACGAGCCACTACAATTTTGCTGAGAGAACTAGCAGAGTACAATAAATACCAGTCAAAAACACTGGTCAGACTACAACACGCAAAACATCTCACACGCCTGCCCATCACGAGGCGGTTCACTACCAGCTCGCACGGGGAATCCCTGCCACTCGCTCTCTCTTTTCTTTTTCCCCGTCAAGCAGAGACAATTTTTTTTTTTTTTTTGCAGAGACTCACTTCTGAGGTAACTATGGAAAGTTACATCCGCGACGAGGATTGCCGGTGACCCTACTTAACTCTATCGGCTGTCTATGGTAGAGGGGTGAGCGTATCAAGACAAATGACGGCATGTATTGTGTACATGCTGCCATGTCTTCAGTGCTGTGGGGAACCAATGGAACGAGGCTTGTTACAAGACCCATGATAATTGAGAAGGGCAACCAGGTGCGAGGAACAGCTTTGCAGCAAAGCACAGCCCAACCAAAAGGCAAATATCCTGTTGCCGACAGTTTCATTCAGCAAGCCGTATTTACCGGACAAAAGGCTCGCCAAAATTCATGTGGCAACGGTGCTGACTATAGTGACGGGCAGGAAGATGCTTTGACAAACTAACCGTCCATTGGCCAGGCTTCCACGAACCCTTGTCGCAAGGATGAAAGAGAGCGCGCCACGGCTGAGAAGCTATCTATTGAATACGCCGCTTTGTCTTGATGCGTGCATATCCCAAAGCCAAGGGAGACAAAGTCACTCGTCGCTGCGAATGTACACAAGCGGTTCGACAAGTGATGCGGATTGGCTGGAGGAGAGATGCAGACCGGGACTGACTTTGGTAAAAGAGACCATACCAACGGCGAAATCGTCAGCAATTGTACCTCGATGCAGACGATTTTTTCTGTTTTATTTTTTTGCATAGGGCTGGCCAGCCACCCGCGACAACTACTCAACCTGGATTGACAGGCAGATAGGCCATGCAGGATCATTCATCCTAGGCCCAATGAGATGAAAGCTACCTTGGAAACAGTGGTTGAGTCTAGCGTTATCCCTCATGACAGGTCTCGCAAACTTTGGCGTCAGCTTGATAAAAAGAGCAAGGAGTCATAGAGAAAGACGTGACAAAAAACAATGCATTGCCCGGCTGTAGTCCGGGCATTGATCTTGAAGGGAGAAGGCGGGCCAGGACTTCATTGGGACACGTGAAACAGATATTTGTGTCAATGGTACGCAAAAGTCTTCATTGGATACCGTCTTTGGGGTTGAAAAAAAGATCAACATCCTGCAGATCTCCAGCAGCGTTCCAAAAGAAGATGCGCAGAAGAGCGAACGGAAGATATAACTACACGGCAACGCAAGGTGGAAGGCACAACCTCAAACGAACTACTGTGTAAGTATATTCCTTGCCATGCTTCTTTTTTTTTTAAAAA